>VWZI01015448.1:1716428-1820449 GCA_013396835.1 Psilopogon haemacephalus
GCTTGGGCTGCGGTGCCCCGGAGCGCCCCGTGCTTGGGCTGCGGTGCCCCGGAGCGCCCCGTGCTTGGGCTGCGGTGCCCCGGAGCGCCCCGTGCTTGGGCTGCGGTGCCCTGGAGCGCCCTTTGCTTGGGAGCTTGTGCCCTGGAGAGCTCTGTTTCACACTGAACAGCACAGTGAGTGTCTGGAAACAAACTGAACATCTGCACTAGCTTGAGGAAACAGGAGGCCAGACATGGAGTGCTTTGTAGATTCATCCAAATGTTTTCATCTGGTACAAAGCAGAGTCAGGTTCTCCCCCCAGCTTTCCTCCTTTTCCTGATTTCACACTGGGAACATCTAAAGAAAGGTTCTGAGTTGACATGTGTTATGAACAGATCTTCCTAATACAAATCAAAGCCACTGAGAAGAGTTGTTGAAATCATGGTGGAGTTTCCTTTATCTTACGTTGAAGAGAAAGTTACTCATTGCATGTCAGGCCTGAGGGGAATGCTGATACAATTTAGAAACCCCTTCATTTTGGGGAATAATGGGAAGCAGAAAGTGAAGCATAAACCCTGTGCTTTATTTGCTAAATATTTGTCCACAGCTTCATTTTAATTAGTTGGGTTTTTTTTTAAGCACTGAGTATCTGATTGTAAAAGATATTCAGTGGTGGAAACGATACTATCAGTGCCAGATTCTGGCTTTATTTTTCCTTCTTCTGGTGCTCTTCATCTGTATCTACACCCCTATAAGAAAGGTGCCTTTCCTTAGCTTAACGATTATCTTTGTCAGTAGTTGCTCAAGATGCAGTGTGTAAATTTAACTTTGCAGTTTCATACACATTAGTGAGTAGTAAACTGGATCTCATGATCTATACAGCATTTCATTCTGCAGATTAGTAGGTAACATTATGAAGAAGTTCCTGAACCCATTTAAACAGCAGCAGCTTGTTAAATCAAATGACCTTTTATCTGTCCTGGTAATTCCCTACTTGTGGTTTTTTGTCTCTCTTTGTCAGCACTGTTTATCTTCTGCCTTTTTTGGTCTTACCACTACAGTGATGTCATCATGTTATTTTCCTAAACCATTCTATGATTCTATGTTATTTTTATTGATTTGTGCTTTTGACAGCAATTTGTTGGCTTTCATAAGTATCAGCCCTTCTTCCTCTCCCCAGTTAGTGTCTTTGAGTGTAATTCTTTTCCTTCTAGGTTCGTATGATGAAAGACAGTGATCCATCCTGGAAGCCCACTTTTATTGTGAAACCTGACGGAGGGTGCCAGGGGGATGGAATCTACCTCATTAAAGACCCAAGTGACATCAGACTGACAGGAAGCATCCAGAGCAGGCCAGCTGTGGTCCAGGAATATATTTGCAAACCATTGCTTGTTGACAAGCTGAAGTTTGACATTCGTCTCTATGTCTTACTGAAATCTTTAGAACCCTTAGAGATTTATATAGCCAAAGATGGACTTTCTAGATTTTGTACAGAGCCCTATCAAGAGCCCACTCTCAAAAATTTGCACCAGGTTTTTATGCACTTAACCAACTACTCACTAAATATCCACAGTGGGAATTTCATCCATTCTGACAATGTGAACACTGGCAGCAAAAGGACTTTCTCAAGCATTCTGTGCAGACTGTCTTCCAGAGGAGCTGATGTCAAAAAACTGTGGTCAGATATCATTTCACTGGTGATTAAAACAATTATTGCACTGACACCAGAACTGAAAGTTTACTATCAGTCTGACATACCAGCAGGAAAGCCTGGGCCAACTTGCTTCCAGGTGAGTTGGGACTTCTGCCAGGTATGCAGTTATTTCTAAGCATGGATTAGTTCTCTGGCTGTTTAATTCCTTTTCTGAAAACTGCAATTATGTCACTGGTAACTGGTTGGGTGCAGTGCATGCACTGAGTTACCATCACCTGAGCTCAAAGCTTAGCTTCTCCTCATAGAGCTGTCTTCTGACCTATGTTTCTACCAGCCAGAAACATAGGTGGAGAATTTTTCAATGGGTATCAATAGTTAATAGTAATATTCTTTCCAATTTCTGTCTTCTAGAAGTTAGGACTGTGAAACTTTGCAGCTTGCTAATGCAGCTCTGGTGATGGCAACCCATTTGCAGTAGGTACTAAGAGTCCTTGTTTGACAGTTGGAGCATTTAGAGGTGGAGGTAGTGTGAAAGCAGCCATTATTGTTGAAGCCAAAAGGTTTCAATAATTATTCAGCAATATAGCACATTTCTCAGCTATTTCTCTTGTCCCTCAAATGTGATTTCCTCCCGAGTGCTGACATTTGGATGACCATTCTCTAGTAGAACTGAAGTAACACCTTTCTTCTTGTGCACAGATTTTGGGGTTTGATATTCTCCTGATGAAAAACTTGAAGCCCATGCTACTAGAAGTAAATGCAAACCCCAGCATGAGAATAGAACACGAGCAAGAGGTGAGACCTCTCAATATAATAGCAATATTGGAATGAAATTGTTTAGGTTTGGTTTTCAGGTCTTTCTTCCCTGTGTGAAAGATGAAAGCTGTCTGCTAATATGAAACCTGCAAGGTGCTCTGTAATTTTCTGCTTTGAAATCATTGCTAATCTTGTACACTGGAAATGTGACTTATTGGAATTGTGAAAGCTCTCCATCATCTTTGTCATAAATACATTTATTCATCATCCCCTGCAGCTGACTTAATTGTGTTTAGGGGATTGATAATAATTTTCTTCGTGTTTGTATACATAATATAAAAGGTAATACTGACAACAATCCTTTTTTAATATTCCAATTTACTAGAGAAACTTGCCTAAAATTGTTGTAATAGCATCCTGAAAATGTTAGAGTATTTGCGTATCCTTGAAGAAGCATTTTGTAATCTCTCATTGCACATTTAAAATGTGTATGACATGAAGCTTGAGCAAATGTGGACTAAGTAATCTTTAGCTCTAGAGTGAATAATTGTATCCCTTTAAATTTTAAAGCTTTCTCCTGGAGTATTTGAAAATGTCCCAAGCCCTGTTGATGAAGAAGTGAAAGTAGCTGTTATCAGGGACACTCTTCGTCTGGTGGACCCTCAGAAAAAAAAGAGGAAAGATACCCAGTAAGTGTGGTGGCTGACTTTGCTTTTTGCACAGTGCCTTGCAGTGATTGTAAAAATGAAGTGTTTTTTTTCCCAGTTACATCAGAGTTCCCAACAGTCTGTGTCACTTCTGTTGCATCCACAATATAGAATCAGCCACATAGGAAGAGACTTCCAAGATCATCCAGTCCAACCTATCACCCAGCACTAAGTGCTCCATTCAGTCTTTACTTGAACACCTCCAGGGATGGTAATTCCACCACCTCCTTGGGCAGCCCATTCCAATGCCAATCACTCTCTCTGGGAAGAACTTCCTCCTAACATCCAGCCTATACCTCCCCAGGCACAACTTGAGACTGTCCTTCCTTGTTCTGTTGCTGGTTGCCTGGGAGAAGAGCCCAACCCCACCTGGCTACAACCTCCCTTCAAGTAGTTGTAGAGAGCAATGAGGTCTGCCCTGAGCCTCCTCTTCTGCAGGCTGCACACCCCCAGCTCCCTCAGCCTGTCCTCACAGGGCTGTCCTCCAGGCCTGTCACCGGCTTTGGTGCCCTTCTCTGGACACGTTCAATCACCTCAACATCTTTCTTAAATTGAGGAGCCCAGAACTGGACACAGCACTCAAGGTGTGGCCTGACCAGTGCCGAGTACAGGGGCAGAATAACCTCCCTTGTCCTGCTGGCCACACTATTCCTGATCCAGGAGGCCTTGGCTCTCCTGGCCACCTGGGCACACTGCTGGCTCATGTTCAGCTCCTATCTCCCAGCACCCCCAGCTCCCTCTCTGCCTGGCTGCTCTCAGCCACTCTGTCCCCAGCCCATAGTGCTGCCTGGGCTTGTTGTGGCCAAAGTGTAGAACCCTGCATTTAGCCTTATTGAATCTCATCCCTTTAGCCTCTGCCCACCCACCCAGCCTGGCCAGGTCCCTCTGCAGGGCCCTTCTACCCTCCAGCAGATCAACACCTGCTCTTAACTTGGTGTCATCTGCAAATTTACTGATGATGGACTCAATTCCCTAGTCCAGATCATCAATAAAGGTATTGAACAGGATCAACTCTTTCAGAAGAGTTTGTAGGATATTAATTAGTGGCAGAATACAAAAAGAGTGGAAGAAACCATGCAATTATTCTGGTTTAGAGAACTGAAAAGGTTCTGAAACTGATAGTAAATCAGGCTTTATCAGTTGCCCTGCAATGTCTTGCTCTGAATTCAGAACTGGTGCAAACAATTTACTAACTCAGATTTATTTATTTATACTATTTATTTTTTTTTAATTCAAAACAGTCATGAGATGTAGATTTGTGTATTAATTTGCTTGCAAGTCACAAATTACTCTGAATTAATCATCCCATTGGAGCTGAAAAATATGAATATTGTCTTTAGAAATTGCTTCCTTGATCTGTGATAATAAACATAGTTAAATCTGTGATCTAGCAGTGAGAGGAACTGCCTGAAGCAGCTTGCACTGAAATGCTTTTGGTAGAATCAGGCTGAGAGAAATAATATTTTCTTCTGTTTTGTCCCTAGAAATTCTTGCTTACAGGCCTGCCTCCATGCTAGAGTATTGATTTTGTTCTTCTCATGGCACTTACTGGCAACCTTAAATATCTTTTTCATGTCCTATAATGATTTCAAGGGCAACTTCGTGGTCCTTGGGTGGGCAAGAGTCCCACGAACAAGACATGACTGGTAACACTTACAAGTTCTGTATTACTGTAATATTCTTATAAGATCAAACAATTCTTTCAGAGGCAGTGCCAGATGTAGAGGTTGCTGTGGCCAATCTACAGAATGTCCTGCAAAGCAATCTGTGCTGTGTGTTGCCTGTACTTAACCTTCACCTTTAAGATTGCTTCAGTGCACGGAGCTGGAAAAAGATAATTTTTAACCTGTAATTATGTAACTAGTCATGTCTTTTTTTAATGCTGAAGTTATGTCAGGCATTCATTAACTACATATTAGATAAGGGGAAAAAAAAATCATAATCAGAAGTAAACTCGTGGGTAATGCCAATGTGTGTGGAATATTCCTTCAGCTGAGGATTCTGCTCTGATACATTTTGAGTATGAAGTAATTTATAACAGGATTAGTTGGTGATGAGATAAACCATTGGCTCTTCCCAGCAAGAACACATCAGTGAGGCAGCTTTTTTTTGTCCGGCTAATGTGGTTAGCAGAGCATCTTGTTGATGAATATCTGTGTGTCTTCACCGTAAGTCAAATCTGTTTCTTGCTGCAAAGGGCAACATTCTGCTTTTTGTGTGGCTCTAGAGGAACTCATGTGACAGCTGCCCACCCTTGCAGCTGAGATTTACCCCTTCTACTCCCAGCTACTTTTTACTGGTCTGGGCATGGCTTGTGGAACTTCTTGAGAGAGACATGATCTTACTGTAAGCATCAGGTAAAGGACTTCACCTTGTTCACCTCTGGAGATTTAACTCTAAGTAAAAGCAGTTGCTTTTGCCCTGTCTTTGCTAGCAGAGGATTTGTAGTGCATTCATTTTGTCTGCTGCCTCTTGCTCATTTTAGTGCATTGCAACCAGTTCTAATGTGCACTCCCAGGGTCCCTCTCCAAGCACTCCTACCAGGAACTGCAGAGAAATGGCATCATTCCTCTGCAAGACAAAGATAATCACTAAATAATTGACTGAAGATAGAAAGCAGGAGAGATGTTTACCTATCCATTGTAATACTTTTGCCAGTCTTAATTGCACCAGGCAGCAGGGAAAGCAGAATTTGGCCTATTAGTAGAAAAAATAAAATCTGTAAAAATTCTTGTTCTCTGACCAGCAGCAAACATTGTAGACTCTACTTTTGATGCTAATGGAGTAATGGACATTAAGTCAAGTTTTAATGATACATATAACACTGAGTTTGGAAACACAGGGGAAATGCTGCAAAATCTGAGCTGCATCTCAGGTAAACATTCTGCTGTGGAATGGATTTGATTTCCCTCTAATTACCTTCCAAATTAAAATAAATGAAGCATCTAAATGGAAGTGAGTTTTAGAAGTCATCCTCAAGTACTTAATTATCAGGAAAGATTAATAGCTCAATTTATTTTTTTTTTTAGTTCAATTTTCCTCATCTTTATGGAGTTTTGATTATTTTTTCCCCCTCCTTCCTTTCATGTGATGTGTAATACTAAAATAAAAGTTAAGTTGAATGGGATCACTTTGTCATGCCCTACATATCTCTTAATTTTTCCAACACAGTTCCAGCCTTTACATGCACCAATCACTAGTAATTATCTTGGCACTACCAATAATTAGTCATTCAAAATACAAGTTCAAAGAAACCTACTTAAATATACTTAGTGGCTGTTGTGCACACTATGACTGATCTTTCCTGAGTATCAAGGATTTATCCTGGCCATTTGAATACTGAGGTATGTGCTTAATAATTTTGCATGTAATGTGTTTAAACAGAAACTTTAAAGGCATACAAAAGATTTATTCCTTTTTTGTTTAATCACTGTTGAGGAAAATCTCATTTTCCAACAGCAGAGGAAATCTCTGTTGTAGAGTTGAAGGAAGGCTTTGTGTTGCTCTGTGATGCAAAGAGCATGAGGGATTAAAATAGAATAAAAGGTGACACTGGCACATGTGAGGCTTTTGGGAGGGGTCAGCAGGGGGTACTGCACAGCACCTGCTTTTCCCTGCTATGGAAGCCTCACCAGACAAATCCCCTACACCTTGTACACCGAAGACCTATTCTGCACATCAAGTTCCTGAAGGCAGTAGGTAACTCCTTAATAAAGGTTAATGTCCTTCTTTGCTGCATTAGTTTCTTTGCTGCTTCTAAATTCCTTTGCATTAGCGCAATTGTAGCCAAAGTCTGATGACTGCAGAGTTTCCAATGTAATTGTTAATAGAGAGCTTTGGAGCCAGGTATTGCTCTGCAGGGTGAAGATGCCTGGCAATGGCTCAGAGCTCTTGAGAATCAAAATGCAGCTCTGCAGGTTACTTTTGTCAGGCTCCTTTCAAGGCACTCTGTAACCCAGAGGGTGAGTAGTGTCTGATTCTGCCTTTCCAAGCAGAGCCTGGCTAGCCCTTTCTGAAATTAAGGGTGGCAGCTAATCAATTCCATGGTGTCTGCTTTGTTTTACCTTTTTGCTGTCCTTTAAAGAAATATATATATGTGTGTCTGTGTGTGTATATATATATATATATATATATATATAAAATTCCATCTCGAAATGCATGGCTATAAGAAGAGGGTTTCTGCTTTTATTTATTTATATTTATTTATTTTATTTATTTTTTCCAATGGACCTTTGCAGGAGCCAAAATACAAAGCCTTTTTTTTTTTTTTTTGCCATACCTTTGGTTCCTAGACTAATTCTCTTTTACTTAGGCATTCTTAATTTAGAACTCAAGTTTCATTCACAATTAAGAAATTAAAGCTTTTAATAAAATAGTATGGAAGATCCTAATCTTTTGATTTTGTTTGTGTGGCAGTACTGTTCTCGTGGATTTTTAAGGCTTGAGTAGATCATTGCAATCATCCAGGCTGACGACATGCTGGAACAAACACAATCATTTGTGGCTGAGCTGTTTTCTTGGAAAGCTGGAATCTTGAACTCCTCTGTAGATCCATTAGATATTATCAGACAAAGCTTTCTTTCTTCTAGCAGCACTGCAGAGTGAATTCAGGGAGTGGAGATGGCCAGCAATCTTGATTTGTGTTCTGAACAATCTGTCCCTGCTAATTTCAGAGTTATTGTGCTGGTTTTTCCAGCTCTCTTTCTTTCTTTCTTTCTTTCTTTCTTTTTTTTTTTTTTTCAGCAATAGTAGCTGGTTTGAATTTATACTCCAGGGAAGGCCTTCAGTACCAGATGAGCCAGCTGGTCACTGTGGAGTCACTGAAGGAAGCTTTTCTCCTGGAGTGAGAAATTTCATGTATAAAGAGATGGGGGAATCCAGGGTTTTTTCCTTAGCATTTTGAAAGCATGGTGCAGAGGAGGGGTGGCACATGTCACTTTGGAGGGAGGGCTGGGAAATAACCACAGTATATGTTACTATTTAAGTCTGAAATAGGCAAAGTGGCAGAAAATTTGGCTGTGGCTGACTTAGAGTGATCTGATTCTTGTCATCTAGTAGTGTAGGGTAAGGGCTGCACTGTGCTCCACAATCTTTCCACCATGGAACTTGTGTAAATCCTGCTGCATCAGAAGAAGTGTGGCTAGCAGGTCGAGGGAGGTGATTCTTCCCCTCTACTCTGCCCTGGTGAGACCCCACCTGGAGTACTGCATTCAGTGCTGGAGCCTCTATTACAAGAGGGATGTGGACATGCTGGAGTGTGTCCAAAGAAGAGCTAGGAGGATGCTCAGAGGGCTGCAGCACCTCTCCTATGAGGACAGACTGAAAGAGTTGGGGCTGTTCAGTTTGGAGAAGAGGAGGCTTCCAGGTTGCCTTATTGTGGCCTTCCAGTATCTGAAAGGGGCTGCACGAAAGCTGGGGAGGGACTTTTTAGGCTATCAGGTAGTGACAGGATGAGAGGGAGTGGAGCAAAGCTGGAGGTGGGGAGATTCAACCTGGACGTGAGGAGGAAGTTGTTCAGCATGAGAGTAGTGAGACCCTGGAAGGAGTTGCCCGGGGAGATGGCTGGGGCCACATCCCTGAAGGTGTTTGCAGCCAGGCTGGATGAGGCTGTGGGCAGCCTGATCTAGGGTAGTGTCACTGGGCATGGCAGGGGGGTGGGAACTGAATAATCCTTGTGGTCCCTTCCAACCCTGCCTGATTCTATGATTCTAAATCTGCTCTGGATTTACTTCTTGCAGCAGAAGCTCTGCTCACAGCCTGCTGAAGGTGGGAGAAGACTGCAGCTAAGGGAAATTTGCACAATTAAATTGAATGGTCTAATGACACCGTACAGTTAAAGTAAATCAACGTTACTTATGTCAACAGCAGTTTAATTAAGATAATCACTGATGCAAATCATTGTTGATATTGTGACTCCCAACAGAAAATCCATTTCAAAAGGCTTCACAGACTTCTCCTTTTTTTTTTTTGTACCTAATTTTGAACCTCTATAGTAGTAAAATGTTTTGGTTTCAGTGTTTGTTCAATTATTAGCAGTTTAATCTTTTAAAAATTCCATTGGCTTTGAGGAGCAAAAAGAAGCCTCAGACTTGTACACAAATACTGCACCTCCTGCACTGGATGTTAGTTGTAAACTGTTTGACTGCTGCTGTAATTGCAAGCCACGAGTGTCATTTGGAGCAGATCTGCTCTAAATGTTTGAGGATGATCATTTATATCATCTCATCAACACTTAACGACCTGCTTTGCTGCCCCATCAAAAATATTTGTGCCTTCCTTTATTCATGCTAATTAATCTAGTGGCAATAAGAGGCTGCTTTGTATTTTTTTTTTGTCGGTTGTTGTTTATTCTGTATGTGATCTCTCCCATTTCCATCCCTGGCTTCTTAACATATCTCAAGACAGGAAATAAGCATTTCATTGTTTTGACCAAGGAAGCTCAGTGCTGTGACATCCTTGCCATTAGAAACTAGTTGCTGGTGAAGTGAAATGTGCTTTTTGCTTGCTAGAGATGATGAAGGTGCAGCCCCTTAAGTTGTCAAGTGACTTACTCAGCACTAAAATAGCCACGGACTGAAGAAAGAATTGAAGCACGTTGGAAATGAAATGTAATTTAATTTTTGGCCCTTGCAAAAGCAACCAGTTCATTATACCCACAAAAATGAGTGCTTTTGTTTCATTACCTATTTCAGCGTTGCTGTCTCATTGCTGGCTTTGCTTTCCTTGGGGGCTGTTCTCTGTACACACCACTCAACTTCAGTTCAGCCTTGAAATTGTATTTGTGATGTACTGATTTATTTTTTTTTTCCTTCTTCTTTTTTTTTTTTTTTTTTTTTTTTTTNTCTCCTCCCTGCATTCTGTGACTCTAGCGTATGTCAAATACGATTAACTAATTTTCTGAGCAGGAGAAGCCCCAATGTGGTCTCTCTCCAATTTTTTTTTCTTTTTGCAAGATCAGCATGCAAACAGTGCCTAATGTCACACTCTGCAGAGAGCACCTTCTAAATATTAATGCATGTCAGTTTGACTTCTTATCTTTCAGTGTTATGTAGTTAAGAAGAAATTCCAAGTCAAGATTTTGGAGAGGTTATTACAAAAAAAGATCCTGCACAAAGCAGGGTGGGTGCAGTATTCCTGTTGTGTGGATTACACATTTTTCTCGCTTTGAATGATTTATTTCTCTCGTACAGGAGAAGATTAATAGCTTCTAGGAGGAGAATATGTGCTCTCTATGAAAAGAAAAGTTCATTTCTGGACATTCTACCAATGTACTTTCCACCTTAAATATAGCTTAGATTGAAATGGCAACTCCTTTAGGAGATGTCTCCTGCTAGTGATGAGCCTTGTCCACTGAAAGCAAGAGGAATGTGAGTCTTCACTTAAACAGGCCTCTCAGTGATGTCTCCCTTTTGTATGTTTCAGGGAGATTTTCCATTTCCTTATGCTATTATCAATCTCTTGTTCTTGAGGAGGAATTTTGTACTTCCTTGAAGAAGGGACGTGAAAGTTAGGAACTCACCGGTGCAGCTTGTTCCATTTATTTTCCTGAGGTTTTTTTTTTGTTTGTTTGTGGTTTGTTTTTTTGTTGTTGTTTTTTTTTTTTAATTCAGTTTCATAACCTTCTCTGATGTTTGTGCCATGTTTAATGGAAGTATGGAAATACTTGGTGCAAAGATGTCTTGGGAATGTGATGATGGTAAAAAAATTCTTGCCATTGATTATTGTGTTTATCTCACTGTACATGTTCTAGGGTTGTGATTGTGTGACAAGAGTGGTTTAAGAGGGTCAGAAACTTAGTGCACCAACATGGAGAGACTGAATGGGTGAATAGTGGTGGTACAGATATCACTGATCATAAAGTAGTGATTGGTTTTGAGTAATGTTGTAATGGATCTTAAGTTCCACTTCTGTGAGTGACTATATTGAGTTCCACAGGGATTCATTAGTCAGGCTTATCAATGCTTTTTGCATTAGGTGGGGTGGCTTCAGTGCTTAGAAAAGCAAGCAAATCCTAAACCCAGCTAGAGCACTATCAGTATTTTGGTTCCCATTTGCTAATTGATTTTACAAGCTTGCAGTTAGAGTTTTAGGTTGATTCTTGTATCCCTTTGCTATTGCTTGGCAGTCTGGTCAGGTTTTGGGTTATTCAAATGCTTTCCGAGCACCACCTCTTCACTCCAAGCCTTATTTCTGCCTGAGAGTGTATAAATTCATATATGTGGCTTTCTTGAGATTGATCTTTCTACTCTGGTTCATTTTGGAGGCTGACACAATTTTTTTTCCTCCATCAGTCACAACGACCCGGGATTCGTATTCCTGATCATTCTGCCAAAGCCCTTTGAAAGCACATTGCATTAGACCCTTTCTCTTTCCTAGAGGGCTTTTTGGTTTATTCCCTCATCAGGCAATCTGCCAGCTTCAGTATCAATTCTTGTCTGTTACATTAGCCCATGTGGCTTTTGATGAGTGAGACATGTGAAGGGAGACTTCTAAATGTGATGTTTGTCAATGTTACTTCAGTTCAGATTAGTGACATGTTAACTTTATTTTTCTGTAGTTGGAGAGTATTTATTTCTGCTGCTATTTCTCATCCTGCTCAAGAAGAACAAGCTTCAACTACTCTGTTCAGTTTTGTGAAGCAAGTGTTACAGGTGCCTTGATCTTTGCTCTCTGATCTCACTTTCCAATATTTGTCTGCTTCATCCTTAGGAGTTTTTAACCTTTCTCCTATCGATTAGGACAGGCCCTGTTGAAATTACAAAGTGAGATGTTCTTCCACGAAAGGAGGGGGAAGAGCTGGAGGTGCTTGGCTCAGGATAGTTCTACACTGGTTTTAAGAACCGGTTAAAAGAAAGTACCACAAGAGTGTTTACTGCAGCATTAAAAAACAACACTGCTTGTAGAACAGTGTCAAATAATCTGAATGTGCTGTGGCAGAGAAAATACAATCTACTAGGAGAAAGGAGGTCAGATATTTTTGTTTACAAGTGGCTCTATTTCATACCTAATCTGAAATGTTTTAATTGACTAAAAGCACCTGAGCAACAATAATAGTTCTTCAAAAATAGCTAAACTTATGTCCCCAGCATAGATACAGTAGGAAGTCAGTAATTCACTTCAATATTTTTCTCTATCAAACCATTACAGGAAAAGTTGATTTTGTGAAAATAACTCTGGACTAGGACATAAAAGGTGCAATTTCTGTTCCTGATTCAGCCAATTTACTCAGTGACCTTTAGACAAAACATTTTCCTTCTGCTACCATTTTTGTTCTGCAGAGGGGTGATGATGCCCTCCCATGCACTGCCAGTCCTTCAAATAATAGTGTGCAGGACACAGCCTGTTACTGTGCTTAGTGGTACATGAGGTCAGTTTATGTATTGCTGTTGCATAAAAATATTACAGAAAAGCTTCAGATTTCTGCTCTGAAAGAGTCTAGGTCCAATTCTACACAGTTCACTAAATATCCCTGGTGGTTACCAAGGTTTGCAAAGCATTCTTGGGCGTGAACATATCTCTTGTGAAGAAAGATTGAGAGACCTGGGGCTGTTTGGTCATGAGAGGAGAAGGCTGAAGGGGGATCCTATTATTATCTGAGGGATAGGTGTTAAGATGGAGGTACTAATCTCTTCTGGGTGGTGCCCAATAATAGGACAAGGAACATGGGTACAAGCTGGAGCACAGGAAGTTCCACCTCAACAGGAGGAAGAACTTCTTTTCTGTGAGAGTGACAGAGCCATGGAGCAGCTGCCCAGAGAGGTTGTGGAGCATCCTTCTCTGGACACTTTGAAACCCCACCTGGATGTGTTCCTGTGTGGTCTGCTCTAGGTGATCCTGCTGTGGCAGGGGGGTTGGATTTTATGAGGTCCCTTCCAACCTCTAACATTCTTTTATTCCATACATTTTGCCAGCCTGGTTGTCGTTAGTAATCTCTTTGTCTTTTACAGTGCTTAGAGTCATTGTATTTTCTGTCCAGTGTCATCAGTTGGTGCCTGGTGTACTATTCCTATCTTCAAGGTATTAGGGTTTAAAAAAAGAGTTCTCAAGGTCATTTTTATGGTCCTTTGCCAATAAAATGGAGACCTTATGGACTATCACTGGAACACAGACAAACACAGCACTAAATAACCCCATGCTTGACAACAGGTTAATTTATGATTATTCCCATTTTAACCTTCACTACTGCATAAAATGCTGTTATTCATAATCCAGCTTTGCAAGTTGGTCTGTGTGTGCTCACATCTTGTATTCTAAGCACTAACATCTTGAAGGTAAAGACTGTATTTTAACTTGCACAGAAAGAGTGGAGTCAGTCCTATTTTGAATCTCTCCCAATGACCCCATATTGAGGGACAGCTGGAAGTGCTTAGAATATACCAAGCAAGCAAGCTGATGACAGGCCCAGTTCATTAAAACTTTTTAATGGACAAGAATTGATATGGATTGCAGAATTTTAAAAGGCTTCATTTTCAGCACTGTGGAATTAATTGGTCCAAACCCATAGCATGCTTTGGCAGTAATTGGCGTGCTGCAGTGCCCCTAGCTCCAGTGTGAGCTGGAGTCTGCTTTTCTGTTATCAAATTGAGAATGGAGACTAGTTTGTCCAATTAGATTTCAATTACGATGTTTTGAGATGCAGCTAATCTAATTACATCTTTATTGGCATCTCTTTTCTCTTCTTTACTGCTCTTTAAAATTTCTAGTGAGCAACAGAGGAAAGGGTTGGAAATAAACAGCAATGTGACCTGTCAAGAGCATTTCCATGAAATGTGAACTTTCCAAACACTCAAACTGTGCTGTAGCAATTACATCTTGTAGCTGTTCACACTGTGATACATTTTTAAGTTGATCATTAAGAAAACATTTTGCTTTCTTTTCTCTTAAGATGTTTTTTTAAATGGAAAGAAAACTTTTGTGTTAAAGTACGGAGACAAGGAAGGCTTTAGCAGATGTTGCTTCCCTCTAGTCTTTGTAGTGCAGCCACAAAAGTTGCTGTAATCTTCCAGGTTTGCCCCAGAAGAAGGGAGGTCAGGAATAAAGTGGGGCAGCTGCTTAGTCTCCTTCTGAATGGCACAGAAATGAATGTGGAGGCAGTAGGTCTAAACATGTCTTTGAAATCAGTTATTTGAGTAGAGATTATAATTGAGTCCTAATGGTAATGGAACCTGGCTTGAGGTGTGCTGTGTTTTGCATCCCTCACAACCATCAGTAATGACTGTGGCAAAAGGAGCTCCTTCTACTTCACTGGGAGCTGTAGTATCTCCAAGCCTGGTAGCAAGGCTCTTCAAGCCTCATCCTGGGAATGACAGCATGGATGTTGGTCTGTGCTGCTGCTTAGACTGAGATCTAACAAAGCAGGCTTCTTTTGTCTTCTTTTGTTTTGTTGTTTTTTTAAACATAAACTCAGCAATACTTCAAAGCATCCCTGGGAGCTTTGCTGCATACAGATGTGTGCTGCATCCAGGCATGGCTGATGGCAAGCTTCAGCTGAAACCAGTGAAAATTCAGCTTGAGCATTGTCAGAAACTTGCTCAGGTTACATTGGGTAGCATACCAAACAAAGAGCAATTTTGATTTTATTCATCAAGTACTTAAATGTTCACTTAAGTATTTTGTGGGCTTTGTACCTTCTGAAGGAATGAGCTTATTGCAGTCCTTACTGCCATTCACCTTTTGCTTCTAGCTTGGAGGAAAACAGGCTGCAAAAATAGTATGGTATAGAAGTTCTTGATGTTCTTAAATGTTATTTCTACCATTCAAGGCTCTCGTATGGAGCCTTCAAGGCTGACATTTCTTCAGCTTGAAATGGGTTAGTGTTCTTGTGTTAAACAAGGGCTTAATTTCCAACTCATTTTCAGTACTTGGCTCCAGTTGTTTTGGGCTTCTCTGCCTCAGTGATCCAGGCATCCATCCAGCTCTGAAAGTGCCCTATGTTTAGTCAGTGTTAATCTCGACTAACTCTTGCTTTGAAAAACTGTCATGTAGGAGAGGCTAAACAAATGTATTTGTTTAGGCAAATCCACTGAAGAGAGTCGGAGGGCAGAGGGGAGCACAGCTCAGTGTGCCTTCAACCAGAAATCAGGCTCTTCAGGAGCACTCAACTAACTTTCTGCTTATAAAATCGATTTAATTGAAATCTAATTTGCTCCTCATATAGGGAAAGAAAATAAGTTTCTTCTGCCTTCTGTACTCATCCCACAAGTGCTATCTCCTTTCTCTCTGCTAGACTGCATTAATCACAGCCTGTCTAGTGCGAAGAAAAGGAGGAGAATGAGCAGCTACTGCCTTTGTTAAGGAAACAGCTTAATTTTACATGCGTTTTTAAGAGCGAAGGCTGCATCTTCTTTCTTTGGATTTGCTATAATTTCCTCTTTAGTTTTCAATACAGGAAAGCCATTGTGTTTTGAAGTGAAAATCACGTTTCCCCCTCCCCCCNTGTCTGCCCAAGTGGCTTCACTGAATTTGCAT
Organism: Psilopogon haemacephalus; assembly: GCA_013396835.1. Taxonomy (NCBI): domain Eukaryota; kingdom Metazoa; phylum Chordata; class Aves; order Piciformes; family Megalaimidae; genus Psilopogon; species Psilopogon haemacephalus. Next base: position 1,731,993 of record VWZI01015448.1, read on the forward strand.
CTTGGTACAGGGAAGGTGATTAGTAATTAGGCTTGAGTGCAAATTGTTTTTTTTCCTGGCACTTCAATAGGCTGAGTTCCTGCTATCAGCAGAATAATCTTCACCTCCACTTAACCTTGTAGCTTGCTAACATCATCTGGGTTTTGGGTTGGAACTTGATTTCCTGCAGGAGCAGTGCTTCAGCCTCACTCTTCAGCACAGAGCTGTTTCATGGCTTTTGTATATGTCAGTTTTTTTCATGATTATCCTGTAGTTAACTAACTCAGGAATAAACTTTAATGGTCAGCAGGTTAGCTTAACTGCTTTGTCTAAATGTGAGGATGTTTGTTTGTTGTCTGATAGAGATGTCGGGAGTCGTTCAAAGCCCACCTAGATGCAACCTGCTCTAGGTGAACCTGCTCTGGCAGGGGGAGTTGGACTAGGAGATCTGCAGAGGTCCCTCCCAACCCCTGTGATTCTGCGATGTAATTGGAAATTATTTCCCCTTTGCCTTCTCGAATGTGTGCTTGTGCTGCACAGAAGCAGCTCTGCTTTTAAATTAAACGTTCCCAGTTGCTCTGCATCGTGAACTCTGATTTTAATGTTCGCTGTGATTTACGCCTACCATAAACTCAGATTTAAAACTTCTCATTTTGGGTAATCTTCCCGCTAATAAACCACAGCAGGTAATTTTTCATGAAATAAGTGGCCGAGTATTTGCTGTAAGCATGCACAATGTAGCTGTGTGTATTTATACAGCGTGCCTATCCAGAGCCTCCTACCAGGCATAAAACTCTCTTCCTTCGTGCCTGTCTCTTTGCCATCTTTACAATCTGTCTGTTATGTGTAAGCTAAAGCTACGAGCAGCTGTGATAGTGTTGATGGCCTGGAATCTGTGAAGTGAGCCCTGAATGCTTTGTCTTGCTTTCCAGTTACAGCTCTGTGAATTCTCCGTGTGGCTGCTGGGTCGGGGTACGTACTTGATGTTCTCTCGGCAGCAGCCCACGAAGAAATTGATTTAGAAAAATAAGATTTCCTGCAACCAAGATGATGTTGTAACAAATCGATCAGCCAAGGGCATGCTAAGGTGCATCACCTCACTAATAAGAAAAGCAAATCATTTCTGTGGAGTAGGGCTCCTGAGCCACATAATGGTGTTTTATTAAGGTAACAATAAAATGGAATAAATGAGTGCATAGGCATGGATTTCATCCCTGAGTACCACTGGAAAGCTCTTGCATGCACATTCCTTCCTAAGGATTATTTATTTGCCCTGTATTCAGATGTTACAGTAAAGAATGGGAAAATTGGTAGCAAATAGTGGTCAGCCTTGGTGCAGCTGTAAATTATAGAGTACATTTAATCATCTAATTACCCCGTGTCATTATAAGAAATAACAGTTCATTTGTGTGTTTTTATTTGATGCAAACCATTCTCTGTACTGTAAGATGAAAGCCCAAATTTGGTACTTAGTTTGAACGAAATACACTCCATCCTTTGTTCCTGCTGGACTGCAGTAATTGACAGGAAGACTGCAATTAGGAAGACCTTATTGCAGCCTTCAAGTACTTAAAGAGACTCGTAAGAAAGACAGGGCAAGGGGTGATGAGTTTAAACTAAAAGAAGGAGATTCAGACTAGGCAGGAGAAGATTTTTTGCACCGAGGGTGGTTAGACACTGCCACAGATTACCCAGAGAGGTGATAAATGCCCCATCCCCGAAACCATTCCAGGGCAGGTTGCTGGGGGCTCTGAGCAACCTGCTCTAGCTGAAGATGTCCCTGCTGACTGCAGGGGGAGCTGGGTTAGATGACCTTTAAAAACCCCTTCCAATCCAAGCAATTCCAATGATTGCAAAGTGTGTCTCAGCCAGGAGCTTGCACTGCCTCAAATCCATGGTTTGGGGCAAGCGCTGAAAAAAGTCAGCAGAATTGTAGCATTAGTTGGAATTTTGATGGAAGATATTATTCTTCCATAATTTTTTAGATATTTCTAAATAGTTAAAAATGAGACAATACTCTTTGAGTGAGGCTATCATACTGTTTTCAGTCCAAAAGAATATTTTCATAGTATCTTTGTCCTGGTAAGATACTTACTTTTTAAGACGTCCTTCTCTCTCCCTCCTTCCCTCCCTCCCTTCCTCTCTCTTTCTTTCTTTTTCCTCGGTTGCAACTATAGGGTAAATGCAAGCATTTATTTTGCTAGCATTTGGTCTTGAATAGACCTACTATGATAAGTGAAGGAAAAATGTAGATTATTTGTCATTTTTTTCCAGGAGTATTATTATTTTCATCACCTCCAGGCCATCAGAAAGTTGTGTTGTCAGATCCCACACATAATGTGTGAATATTGGATCGTAACCATATCCAACCACTGTTTACTTATTCCCCTGTTTAGAATCACACAACAATGGCAAGAGAGTGTAAAGCAGGTTTTTAAGGGACAGCAAAATTAAGTCCTTGGGATTTTGGCTTGACTTGTGCACAGCCATTGAGCAGAAAAATAACATTTTCCCTCTTACAGATATCCTTCAGGTGTCAGTTTTGCAGGATCCTGGGTTTATTACATCAATCACAAGCAGCTTAAGGCTTCTGAAAACACAGTCACAGACAGATGTTGAGCCTGTCTAGGGATTAGAAATATCCTCTTCCATTAAGTATAAATTAACTTAATCACCAGGTATGAAAGATAAGCAGCATAAACATCATTCCCTGAAGCTTTCATTAAAATTAAAATTCTATTTTAGACTAGGCTCGTACTTTCTATGACTTGATCCCCCTTCAAAGAGATTATATCTGCTGTAAATTTTAACAGTGACAGAGTGACAGAGATTAATGTATTGGGGGCAGTGATGCTCTCTATAATTTAACTTCTGCTGCTAGTCGTCTTTTAGCAGGAGTGGCGATTGGCTTATTTTTAAGGAATAATTGGTCTCTAGTCTCTGAAAAAAATAAATAAATCAGCAAGCAGTAAAACTGCCTGGCACCCAGTTGCCACAGAACCAGAGCCTAAAGCCACAGTACTTAATAGCAGTGTAATCATCAGGAGTGTTGCTCTGTGTATGCAGAATTCACCTGCTTTAATAGGAGGATTACTGCTGATAAAATGCAATTGCACTGCTGCTGCTTTCTACTCCATTGGATGACAGAGTAAAGCTCCTTTCCTACCCTGGCATAATCATGACTGCTTTCTAAGAATCATTTCCACGTGGGAAGAAATGCCATGGGGTTTACATTTCTTTTTTTTTTTTTTTTTCCTTCTTCTACTGTAAGACAAGTGTCTAATTTAATGTTGGTTTCACTATATTATCTGGCTTTACAGCTGGTTTGCCTTTGCAGTATCCTGCATTACTATTTTTAAGGCATGCTTTTCTTAAGAAACAAAGGAAAGTGGACAAATAATGAGGCATATAACTATATTAAAAGTGAATGCTGAAGCTGGGAATAATAAAAGCCACCTCCACAAAAAAAAATAAAGTGTTTGAGACCATATTCAATGATCTTTGTTCTGTAATAAATTTTTGCTACTGTGGAACAAAGTCTTTTGATGCAGAGCTGGCATTGCTTATCCATTATTTCATTATAGTAATGCCATATTTTCTGTATCACTCAAAGAGATGACAGGTAATAGCATAAGCATTCAATGCTTCTTTTACATTGAAATAATTAAAATCTTTGGCTAACGCAGTCTGATATTGTTGTTATTCTTAAATGCAGGCTGATGCTGTCATTGGTCTTAAATGCAGTTTGATACTGTTGTTATTCTTAAATGCACACTGATATTATTCTTTGAAAAAAAGGAAGTTGGAAATAAAGAATCTCAAATAATAATTAGGATTTTTTTTCCCCCCTCCCAGCACGTTGCACCTGAGACTCTTTAAATGCGTTTCTTCACTTTAATGATTAAAACTATGTATTAGGGAGTGCTATAGAAATACAAATAGAGCTCAAGTGCAGCTGTTGCATCCAGCTGGAAGTTCATCCCAGCTGTGCAATATCTGCTTTGTTTCTCTAAAGGATGTCTCTTCTCTCTGGTGTGCTGCTGTATTGATCCCTGGCATCACCTAGTAAGGTAAGAGTGTAATGAAACTAGACTGAACCACAATGTCACTGGTGAAACCTTAACAGCATATTTTTTTTTCCTAGACAAAGTAAAAGGGTGTGTGACAGCACATTGGCTTGTTTTGAGTTTGAGGTGGATGCTTTAGTCTTCTCTGCATAAGACATGAAAATGTCAGCAATATTCTCATCCATCTCTTTGTGCCCTTGGCATGAAGCACATCAGGATCCACGTCTTGGAAACCCTCATTAACAACGTGTGAAGGCAGCAGACTTTCAGAGTCTTCCATTTTCTTCCTAAAGCCATTTAATCTTTAATGGGAAGTGTTTATTTTTATAATAAATCCACCCCATCCGAAGAGGCAGTGAACCATCCGTCTCAGAAAGGGGACTGATGTCTGTGGAGCCTGCAGAGCATGGCCTGTGTAAACAAATAGCACTCGTGGGACAGAAAATGGAAAGGCTGAAGTAGCAGATGCTGTGTGTGTGAGCTGCTCTGATTGTTGGTGAAGAGCTGCAGGGGCTTTGATTGAATTTTTTTGAGAATCTGATGAATTATTTTAGTTTTGTTAAGCAAGAAGCAAGGCTATGGGGTACATTTTTAAGGTGTCCTTGGATTCATCTAAAACATGATTGTCAACTCTTAGAAACAAACTTGTCGAGCTCCATTTCTTTTACCCTTCCAGAGTGAATGCAAGGATAGGCCTGAGAGGTGCAGCCAAAGTGAGACGTGGTCATGCTTATGGCAAGGTTAAAATCTCTGTGTGCAACGTTAGGCCTTGAAGATGCAGTTAGATATGATCGTGCTCATGATAAGTTTAAAATCTGAATGAAGTGATTTAACTAATTCTTTAACCAAGATATGGTTTCTTTTTGTTTTCTTAGATGGAAACTCTTCAACAGCTTTCAGTACTTTCTGCTTCCAGGAGACAGGACAGCTGCTGCTTTTTTCAGAATGTATGTTGTATGATGTGAGCTTAGTTGTCTGCCAAAAACATGCTGATTACCAAGCCTGATTTTTAATGTGATTGATTCTGCTCTTTAAAGCGTGGACTCTTTATCGTGGTTGCTTTGGCTGCCTCAGTGTTCCTGAAGTGTTGAATAAACTATATATGTAAGAGCAATAGTTTCTAATGTAACTTCAATAATCTCTTACTCTGGGAGGTTTAATACTCTTTGAATACTTTTATCTTTGTGCAACTTAATTCTTCTTCTGCAAGGAGGAAATGCTTGTGCTAGCCACGCTTTTTCTTTGCCAGAGGGTGAAGAGGAGATGAATATTCAGGTTCTTCAACTGAAACTCACAAGTGGCCAGTACAAAACCAAAGATGCTGACTGTTCACACAACATTCAGCCAGACTCTGAGACTCCTTGCTGCTGCATACTGTGAGTGCTGGAAGTCTCTGTTAGCAAAAGGAATGGGATTAGTTCATAAAGGAATGCTTGATAAGGCAGAGACACTGCTCTGGCTTTGACTTACTGCTTCCTAAATGAAGTGCTTCTTTGAATGAGCACACAAATGTGTTTCCTACCTGCACACTCCACTAACAATCACGTATCTGTTTCTTGGGAGGTCCATACACTGTGGTGATAAATGGGTGGATAGATAGATTTGTCATGCAAAATAGTCTCTGCTTTTAACTGTGTTAACAGAGTCTTGCTTTGAGAATAGAGGCTCAGCTGAGGGAATAATTACAGCTTCAGAATTCCGAACATAATATTTTCTTTTATTATGTAAGCAGTTGTTGGCTGATACCGAAAATTGCTTAATTTATACTTCTAGCAATGCCCTAAATCTTAAATATATCAAGTGAGCATTCTTGGAAATATTAATATTGCAATTCTTACCCAGTTCTACTCCGCTCTTGACAGCTAAATACTATATGCAAGTATACAAATGTTGCAAATTTTGAAGCCTTTAATTAGCAGTTGCAAATTTGTTTGTCCCTTAGCAACTTGTATTTGCATAAAGATTAAGGCCAGTCAGAATGAAAGGGATAAAACATAGATGGAGGAAACATTAATAAATTAGTAATCATGTATAAAAGATAAGTAGCCTTAGATGTAATTTCCATAAGCTTTATTAAAATTGAAATGCCTTTTTTTTTTTTTTTTTAAGATGCAGTTAGCATTTTCTCCACAGTTGATCATTTCTAAAAAGAGATCTGTCATGAGCTACAGAATAAGAGAAATTAATGTATTGAGGTCAGACATTAGTATGTAAATTGAGCTTTGCTTTTATTCTGTATGGCAACAGAAGCATTACCTTATGTTTGACCTTTCATTCATTTACCCTGACTCAGCTGTGTCAGTCAAAACAATTAATTCTAAGGAGCAGCTTTAAAGTGTGGGTTCAGCTTTCTTCTCCTCCCCTCCCCTGTTGGAAATCCCGAGAGAAAGGAGCTAGTGGAGGGAGCCTGTGCACAGTTCTCTTCCTGGAGATTTGCTGCAGCATTTTGTGCCTTCTGGTCCCTTCTCTACGGTCCTGCTGCAGGGTTCACAGACACTTTACAAGGTTTTCATGCAGACCAGGGCCAAAGTTGAGAGCCCTGTGTGTTGTACCTGCTCCAGAGGTGAAGCCCTGAACCTCAGGGATATATAAGATGATTCTAGAAGTGGCCTTGTGGAGTAAGAAAGAACAAGATGGGCCAGGTAGCACTATAAGAATATGTAATTCTGTACTTTCTAATTAATTGGTTTGTGATAGAAATGGAGGTGAAAATGCTCCTTGTATTTCCATTGTTGCTGTGTTTCTGCTGTTTGGAGCTGTACTGGCAGTGCTTGCAGCAGCCCATGGTCTCCTGAGCCTTGGGGAGTTGTCATCAGGCTCACCCTTATGGTGCAGCGGTAGCAGATGGCAGCAAAACACAGCAGAAACAGAGCGTTGCAAGTGAGTGTAATTTATCTAGTGCTAGGGCAAAAAGTCTAATGTGCTCAGTTTCCTTGCAAAACTCTGCAGATCATGGTAAACTTCTGGTTTTATAGACCCCAAGCCTGGCTGTAATATACCCAGTGAGACAGTTTTTCTTAATTAGCTGTGTTGAGACCAAGTTGAGATTGGGTGCATACAAGTGTGTTGGATAGAGCTCCAGAAAATAAACTTTTATTGAAGTACTGTCTGTGGTAGCAGTGGAGAAATATACTCTGTATATAGTCAGTGTAAGTGCTTGCAGTTAAGTTGAGCCTGCAGAAGAGCAAAGTCTATGCATCAGTTCAGTTTTGCAGGACAAACTCTTGGGCAGGCTTGCTCCAGAAAGTCTTGGTTTTATTAAAAGGATGAAGTATGCATTAGACTAGCAAATTAATTAAGATGTAGTGCATTAGAGTCATAGAATGTTAAGGATTGGAACAGATCTTGAAAGATCATCCAGTCCAATTCCCCTGCCAGAGCAGGATCACCTACAGTAGGGCACATAGGAATGCATCCAGGTGGAGTTTGAATGTCTCCAGAGAAGGAGACTGCAACTCCTCTAGGCAGCCTGTTCTAGGCTTCTGTCACCCTCACAGTGAAAAATGTTTTTCCTTGTGTTCCTGTGGAACCTCCTGCTCCAGCTTGCACCTATTTCCCCTTGTCCTATCACTGGGCATCACTAAGCAGAGCCTGGCTTTGTCCTCCCAGTGCTGCCCTTCACATCTTTATAATCACAAACAAGTCTCCTGTTCTCCAAGCTGAAGAGCCCCAGCTGCCTCAGCCTTTCCTCAGCAGGGAGATGTTCCACTGCCTTTAGCATCTTTGTAGCTCTGCACTCAACTCTTCCCAGCAGTTCCCTGAGGTCCATCTTGAATTGAGGTGCCTGGAACTGGACACAATACTCCTGATGCAGCATCACCAGGGCAGAGAACCTCCCTCAGGGGCAGGTCAGCCTCTCTCAACCTGCTCACCACACCCTTTTTAATACACCTCAGGATGCCATTGGCCTTCTTGGCCACGATGGCACTTTGCTGGCTCATGGTCATCCTTCTGTCTACCAGGACCCTTAGGTCTTTTTTCCCAGAGCTGCTCTCCAGCAGATCAGCCCCTAGCCCTGGTGCATGAGGTTCTTCTTTTCCAGAAAGAAGAGGGAACCTAAGGGTGGTGGGGGGGAATTGTGGGGGAAGCAAAGGAATGAAACAAACTTGAAACTTTTGAAAAGCAATAACTTAAAAAAACAAATTAAGAAGCATATTCTCTCTCTCTCTTTTTCTTTTTTTTCCCCTACTTAATGGAAGTACAAGATTTGGCAATAAGGACTAGAATTAAGTTTTCTTGTTCAGATTTATACATTTGGAAAGTCTATAAAATATTTAAGGTGAAAGGAATGGGACATGCAATAGCGTGCAAAAAACCCCACCTGGTTTTATTTTAAAAATACTTCTCTAACATGAGCTGTGGTGTTTAAGAGCTATTTCAGTGAGAGTTTAAAATGGGAAGCTTTTGAGTTTTTATCCATTGCCTCAAAGACAGCTTTAGACCTTTCTCCATAGAAGGGAGGAGAAGGAGAAAATTCCAGGTGGTAATTTAGAGCCTCTACTTTATTACACTCAACAGTATTATTTCTTTGACCACAATACAGTTGTTCTTTTTTCCCCTGCAAACACAATTTTCTATGACCCTGATACAAACCAAACATAGTCTTGTTTAATCATTTGGCTGTGTCCATTCCCCCTCAATCAGGAAGACATTTTTCCTGTGGCTCCCTGTAATAATGTGTCCAGAGTGTTTGTCTGCCACTATGATCTGGGTGTTCTTTTCATGAGCATTTCCCATTTCTCATGGGGATGGGGATTGAAAAATGAAAGGCCAAAAAAAGCCTTTTTTACACTGTTGTACTTGTTCAGAAGTTCCAATGACTTCATCAGGAGAGAGGTAGGGATTTGTGGAGGAAGTGCAGACCTTCGGATGATGACTGTGCTGAGAGCTGTTGTTCCACAAGGCAGACCTCTGTCTCTGTGACACAAAGTGGATGGCCACCACTCCAGCCTCAACACAGGCACCAGAAGAGCACTGGAACTATAATTGATTCCTCTGACGCCAATCTCTTTAACAGTTTTCCTGTGAAAAATGAAATGGAATGAAATTTCCTTGGCTCTGCATGCATCTTTTAAAATAAAGCTTGATATTTTTTTTAACTGACAACATTAATGATGAATGAATAATGTACAATCCAACCCACTCTTGAATTTAGAATGAGAAAGGGTTGGAGGCTTCCAGGTGTCATTAAAACGAGAGTTGTGTTAGGCACCACACAACCTCCTCTCCTACTGAGGACAAGGGCTCACATTTGGTCAAAGTCTGGTTCAACTGGCTGAAGATTGGGATTTTTAAATTAGCAAAGAGACTATTAAATATTAAAAATAGAAGTCTCTGTGCTTTTTGTTTCTTGGCTGTACACACTCGCTCTTCTGGCAGTCAGAGGGTGCTCAATGAGAGGAGACTGGGGGGGACCTTACAGCAACCTGCCAGTACCTGAAGGGAACCTGCAGGAAGGCTGCAGAGGGATTTTTCATCAGGGTGTCTAGAGACAGGACAAGGGGCGATGGTTTGCAGCTGAGAGAGAGTAGGTTTGGACTGGATCTCAGGAAGAAGTTCTTCAGTATGAGAGTGGTGAGTCTCTGGAATGGGTTACCCAGAGAGGTTGTCACCCTCCCTGGAGCTGTTCAAGGCCAGGCTGGATGAGATCTTGAGCAGCTGAGTGTAGTTGGGAGGTGTCCCTCCCATGGTGGGGAGGTTGTAGTAGATAATCCTTATAATCCCTTCCAACCTAAGCCATTCTGTGATTCTGTGATGGTAGTGGAACCACCTCAGTCTCCCATGAAGAGAACAGAAATAGCAATCCATCACTTAAAGCTTTACTTTAACCAGTGGCAAAAATAACATTATTAGTTTTCTACTTTGCTACCAAGAGCTAAGAGAAACATTCTCAAAGATCTCTATTTTAAAGACTTTGTAGAGTGTTTTAGCTCAAATACGATCACATTTATAGATGTTCAACATCAGTGAATCCAAGTGTGGGTACAAAAGGGGTACCATTGTTATAATTTCCTGACAGGAGTGTTAGAAGCAGAGATGGTTTGTGGTCACAGCATGACAGCCACATCCAGGCAGCACTGGCTTGGCAGGTACAAGTGTTTAAACACCTGAAGAGGCTGAGCAAAGAATTGTTGCAGTGTCTGTGAATGTTCAAAGTTCATCTAAATGAACCCAGAGCTGACATTTGGTGCAGGGAGAGGCTTCCAGCCTGCACTGAGCATCTGCGGTTGCAGTTTGGGCAGCTGCTGCCATTGGAAGGTAACATCTGGAGGCATGGATGAATCCAGAGCCCAAATTCAAGCAGGGTTGTCAAACTGGCCCCAAAAATGTCTTTAGAAATGGGATTTCATTCATCCTGGTGAAAGCTGTTTTTTGGGTGATTCTTACTTTTCTCAGCCTGCAAGAGCCCTTTGTCATACGTAGCTCTCACTAGAAGTTAAAAGCATAACTTTGAAGTATTCTATACTACAGGGGGACACAGTGTGGCAATAGATTAATGTCTTCCAGGAAAATTTAGTAGAAAAGAGAGCACAAATTCATTATGGATGAATGACTGCAGGATGGCTGCAAGAGGGCTAAGGAAATTGCTGCCTTTTACAATCCAAGTCGGAAGGTGCAGATTTACTGTAGATTTGACTTAATAACTTTTACCGTGCTGCGGGTGAATAATAAGCATGTTGATTGTTATCCTAAGCTGGAACAGAACTTTTCTGAAGGGCACTAAATCTGCTCAAGAACACAAAAGATCAATGTAGTAAAAGCACTGATTTTTTTTTTTAGTACCCAGTGTAAATTATTTTTGATGGTGGGTACTTAGAAAAACGGCTGGAAAGAAAATGAAAAACCTGTATATGCTTAGTGGGTGCCAAATAATTACCATCAGCTATCAGACTTTCTGAATTTAGGAGAATAGCAATCTTTAATTTTTATCTGGATATGTCAAACAGGGGAAGAAAGAATACAAACCTGCCATGCTGAATAAACATGTAGCATTTGTTTTGGAGCATCATTATCTCGATCAGCTTTATTCAGGGAATTTGGCAACAACAATGAAGATGAAATAATGTATTTTGACAGTGTGCACAGAGGATTTGAAGAAAAAATAATGGGATTGCCCAGAAATTGTCTTCTGAGTAGTGCCAGGATGCATTTATTGTGAACTGTATTGCTTTAGAATACATTGTTAGAAGTTCTTCTTTGCAAATTTATCTTGTGGTACTTTTTGTGCCTTACTTACAGGGAAGGTAAAAGCTTCTTCATTATTATTGGGAAACGTTTAAATATCATTAGGTAATTTCAGTCTCTAAGCATTTCCCTTTAAATATTCCATGAAACTTGGTTTGCCTCTCTTTGTTCAGTGCTGACAACATCAGTGTGCAGTTAGTGTCTGGTGTTTCCTCTTCCATGAGGAAGAGGTCAACCTCTCACCTTTTTTGTGTCTGTAAAGACCTTTTGAAAGGAAGAAAGATGTTTTACAGCATCACAGTGGATCTATATGAGGAAATAATGTTTTTATAAATAAAATACACCTTTAGAAAAACAGCATATTACATCTTGCAAGAATAAGGTTAACTTATGATACCATTATCTTACGTGCTGCAGGTGTCAGACTTTGGAGCATGCGTCAGAAGCAAATGAAGAGCTGTTGGACTCCTGTCCAGCCAACCGAGCAGAGAACGATGCTGGCAGAAGCCCAGAGTCTGCTCTCCCCTCCCTGTGTCTCAAGCAAGTGTTTCCCAAGTATGCCAAGCAGTTTAACTACCTGCGACTGGTGGACAGAGTGGCTGCGCTCTTCATCCGCTTCCTTGGTGTGAAAGGGACGACAAAGCTGGGGCCAACAGGGTTCCGAACCTTTATCAGGTCAGTGAGGTGAAGGTTTCCTTAGGAGTTGCTTAAAGCATAGTCAGCAGCTTGGAAACTCTGATCTGTGGGATGGCACTGCTGTCCTTGCCCTTGCCTCAAGTTCTGTGGAGTAAAAGTGTTCTGTGGAATACTGCCTGCAGTTATGGGCTCCCCAGTTCGAGAGATCTGCTGGGGAGCTATGAGGATGATTGAAGGACTTGAACATCTCTGCTGTGAAGAAAGATTTAGAGAACTGGGGCTGTTTAGTCTGGAGAAGAAAAGGCTGAGAGGGGATCTTACCAATGTCTGTAAATACCTGAGGGGTGGGTGTCAGGGTAAAGGTGCCCAGTGACAGGACAAGGAACAGTGGGTACAAGCTAGAGCACAGGAGGTTCCACCTCAACATGAGGAGAAACTTCTTCACAGCGAGTGTGACAGAGCACTGAAACAGGCTGCTCAGAGAGGTTGTGGAGCCTTCTTCCCTGGAGACTTTCAGAACCCACCTGGATGCATTCCTGAGTGGCCTGCCCTAGGTGATCCTTCTTTGACAGGGGTGTTGGACTCCATGATCTCTGGTGGTCCCTTCCAGTCCCTAACATTCTGTTTTTCTGTGATTCTGTGAAAATCATCCCATAACAGTGATGCACTTTTCAGCTGGTAGGTTTAGTAATGCCTTCTAAAGAAACTTTTCCCTGTGAGTTTCCTTGATCCACAGCATATTTTTAAGTAAAATAAATAATTTTTATCATCTCAAGCTCCCAAAATGCCTGACCTATGAAACTATGTCTAGTAGGAACTCAGGACTTTATACTACAGCAGGTCAGTGGTATTTTGGGAGATACTATTTGCAGTCTTACTCAACATGTCATGTTCCTAGTAAATCTCAGAAATGCTGTTGTGAGGAAGTGACAACCACAACTGACTGACTCGACCTGATTCTGCTGGCTGTAGGGCAGATCCATCCACCCCAGGCCAGGGGAAAGGGTTTCCAAGTGCCAGCTGCTGTTGTGTTGTGCACTGAGGATTTGCATTGTGAAATTGCAACTTGTGATGGGAAGGAACTCAATTTATTTTTTTCCATACTTGGGGTTTTTTCTGGTTTTTTGTTTTTTGGTTTTTTTTTGCTTTGTATGGATATATCTGTTCTAGTCATGGTACAAATATCTCATTTTCTGTCTTTCATTGACAATGACAAAAGAAATAAGCAGCAGCAGCAGATGTACTCTTAAAGTACAGATCCTGTTTCCATGCAGATGCATTTAGCATTCAGGAATGAATATAAACAATTTGATTTATACAAATTGCAATACATAGAAAATGACTGAAGGCATCTGCTTTATCCACAGAGCAGTGCAGGATTGTTTCCAGTTCTGTATTTTCTGTTGTCTAGTTCAGCCTTAATTTGGCACTAGTCAGAGGAGCACAGAATAAAGCAAGGTTTTCTTTCAAGAATATCAAAATAAATCACCATTGCTCCATGAAATAGAGTTTACAGTCTCCTAATGCATCTTAAATTAAATCAAACTTTTTAATGGTGGCAAACATTTTGGTTTGGTTATTGCTTGCTTTCCCCACCCCCCCAGAGGATCCATGCCAACTCTATGGCCCTTTCCTGAGATGCTGCCATTACTGCTTGTTTCAGAAACAAGGTCCTGTTTCTAAGATGTGTGCAGTGTCACTTCTCAAGAGTAAAATGATACCCAAGTGTGGCTGTGTGTGAACAAACGGTCGGAGAGACTACCCACTCAAAGTTTAGCTAATCTAAATCTGTCTCTCTGCAATAGTTTCTTCGTTCTGAAAAGTAACAAGAAGAGGAATGCAGAATGTAGCTATACCTCTTGTTTGGATGCTGCCTCAGATTTTTTTTGGACTATTTAGGCCAGACCTCAACTCTCTGTTTCAAGGGAGCTCTGCTTAGGCTACTAAAGAGTAGGATTCCTTTGAATTATCTGGGTTGGTTTTGTTTGGTTCTTTTTCCTCTTCTGGCTAGAAGTTTTTGGCCACCTCTTTGGCGTGGGCACTAGTTCCAGCCAAGCTGCCAGACATCTGGAGATGCTGGACTGATGGCTAATTCTCACATATCGATCAGTGCCAGGCTGCAGGCTCAGGCCACACAAGAGTCACATCTCCTACATGTGCTAATCACCAAATGCCTGAGATGCTTCCAGAGATGCTGCTGTTTTCCAGGCAGTGTTCTGTAACTCAGAGGGTATATCTGTTCAGTATTCAGACATGAAGAAACAATTCTGTGCCTGAAAGCTTTCCTCCAACCCTTTTCAAACAGGATCAGTCAGTAAATAAAAGAGTATTTCTCTGTGCAAGCTCTGCCTTCTGGAGATAGTCTGTGTTGATTTCTGTTGGGTTTCAGAGTGTACCAATTAATTCCATTCTGTTACAGCACTAGCAATATCCTGGGAGAAAGCTGGCTATAATGGTCGAGCCATATTTTTAATTAAAATAGTCAGGGTTTGGTCTGTTGGTTTGGTTTTTTTCCCCTGCTTTGTTGCAAATCCCAACAAAACCTGTTCATCTGCAACCTGACCTGCTGCCTTTTCGTGGCTGCAGATTGCCAGGAGCTTGCAGGTGCAAATTGGATATAGGGTCATGCCTCTGGCTGGGCCATTTCTCATGCCCAGAGCCACTGCTGGCAGAAGCAATGTCAACATGATGTGAACAGCCAGCAGAACTGGGTACATACAGCAAATGAAAAATTCAAGGCCTTTACCATTTCAGAGCTGAACATTGCTGAGCACTGTTTTGTTTGCTGCCTGCTGTATGTGTTTTCTTAGACCTAACATCTTACCCTGGCTGTGTACATATGACATTGGTAAATGTTTCTCCCAGTGTTCTCTCAGTTGCCCTTACAGATTTTTTTTTTTTTTCTGACTTTGGATGTAATCAGAATCTCTTTCTTGTTTTGTCTGTTTTAAACAGAAACTGCAAACTGAGTAACAGCAATTTTTCCATGGCTTCTGTAGATATCTTATACATTGATATCACAAGGAGGTGGAACAGTATGGCAATTGACCACAAAGAATCAGGTAACACTGTTTGGTATCTGAAGCTGGGCTCTTTTGGGGTGTTTTTTGCAACTTTGGTAGCTCAAGCACACCTCACTCAATTAAAAACTGGGAACAAGGCATGCACAGCTGAGAAATTCAGTTTGCAGCAAGTTTTTCAGGTTATTTCTCTGACAGTTTCTCTGTATCTACAGAACAGAATAGAACAGAATAGAGTATTTTTTATAGAATAGAATAGAATAAGCCAGGTTGGCAGAGACCTCCAAGATCATCCAGTCCAACCTATCACCCAGCCCTATCCAATCACTTTTAGTTTTTAATCTATTTATTGGAACAAGTCTTCTGCAAGCCCCATCTTACCCTTCCAGTCTAATTTTGTGTTTGTAAGACTTGTGGCTGTCTGCAGAAAAGCACTGAAAACCATTCCCAGTGGAGTATTGAATTAGTTACAGAGTAAGAAGGTGTGTCCATGTTAGAGCAGCTTACATGGTCCAGCAAAACTCAGCCCAACCAGAAGTTATAGAGAAGCTAAAAATAAATATGCTTAACATCTCTTTGTCATTCATATTTCCCCAAAAGGTTACTTAGGGGACAAAAAAAATCCCCAACCCTGTATTACTTTTCCTCTCCCAGAGAGTCCCCCCAACCCCTACTCTCTTTTTTCATTTTCATTGTCTTCATGAGGACTGAGGGATTGACATTAGATTTCAGCACAAACTTGCCCAGGATCCAGCCATAAAATTGGCTTTTAATAAGGACAGGTAAAAGGTTTTTTGTACAAACAGCCCTTGCTGTAAAGTTTTTGTTCATAAAGGAGCTAGGTCAAACAGCCAACCTAGCTTGCAGTAGTGAATTGCTTCCCCATCTGCTTTGGCCACATTTTTAGATCTGAGTCAGTAATCTATCAAACAGCAGAGTTCAGGGATTATTTTCCTGTTCTATTAACGGCCAAAGTTACACCATTTAATGTATAACTTAATTTCTAAAATTGCTATTAAATTTCTATATGGAATTGAGTTCATAAATTTGGCAACTTTTCCATAGCTTTCCGTGAACGATTTCAATTGTGCTAATATTCCCATCTCACCAAACAAATCATTTCTGGCAACAGCTTTTGAGCAGGGAAACAGCAGCTGGAACATTCTGGAAAGTTTTATACCACTGCTCCTTGTGTCCATTGAGGAGGATAATTAAGATCCCATTTAAATTACTGTGGGGTAAATCCACTTTGATACAATTTTAAATTACTGTGGGGTAAATCCACTTTGTTCATATAAACCAATATGCTGGTCACAGAGCTGCAAGTCAGCATCTTCACAGATACTGGTTCAAAATAGTTTTCTATAAGAAGCTGAACATGGAGGTCAATTTGTGTACTCCTGCAGATTTTAGTAAAGGCTAAAATAGCGAAAGAATCCAAAATCTCCCAGGAGATGAACATTTTTGTTTCTCCGCTTCCCTAAGAAGCATCCATACTGCCCTCCTGCATCAACATCAAGAATCAGCAATACACATAATAACCTGAGAGTGTGGCCAGATATGGCAGCAGTAAAATTATTTTTATCTAACCTTTTTCTGAATCTTTGAACGTGCTTCAGAAATGTTAATGGAGCTGATATTTGTATAAAATAGAGAAGCATTATTTTGTCTGGCTCGAACCATAGGTACTCAATAATATCCTGTAGAGTCTGTTTATGAAGTCAGATAAGGCAAAAGGAGAGTAAGTAAAATAGGCTGTTCACATGGCTAATGGAAAGAATAATTCCAGAACTCAGATGAGGAGGGAGAAAATGAAGGTGTAGTAGAGAGGAGATAGTGTGGTTTATTGTGCAGGAACTTCTGTAGGACTTTAGGTAAGTGAGAGTCACCTTCGATTCACAGCTGGGTAAAACTCCAGTGTTTGCATTTAGCATTTCAGTGTGGGTGTGAGTCGTTTGTGTGGTTAGCTGATAGGGTATCACTAGAGGAAATAATACAAAGGCAAGTGAATCTTCAGGTTTTCAGAGCTGAAGAGATGTGTTGACAGCCTCAGTGAAGCAGATGTTTTCTGGCTGTTAAAACACAACACACTCAACCATGGCTGAGCGCTTGGCGTCTGGCAGTTTCCAGCAGTAACCAGCACAAGCCACTGCTGCTGCTGTTGCAAACCAGCAGCTTCTAACTTTTTTTTTTTTTCCCCCTTATTAAATGCTTCACATGAGTGTCACTTATGGGGGAGGAAGTGTGTATGCCACCAAAGGTGCTTTCCCTGCCTGCAGCTCACCGTGACTGATAAAATAATTTACTGAGCTGGCAGCTGCTGCTTTCAGATAACTCAACAATTCCTTTGCAAGCTACTTTACAGCCAAGATCCTCAGCGACCCAGCTGCAGCCCTAGCTGAGTGAAATTATACTTGGGAATGTTAATTGTAATGTTTTGAAAAGGTGCCTTTCCTGCAGCATCAATAAAGTTAAAGACCCCAAACCTTTCAATATCTCATCCCAAAATAATCTTCTTAAGTATATATTCAAACTGGGAGAGCCAGTTAAAACATAAAGCAGCTACAACTGTTCCTTGTTGCTGGCATTCTGCAAAACCAATTGTGGCCTGGCTTCTTAATTAAGAATTAAAGTAGGTATTACTGCAAGGTTTTAAATGGAATAATTAGTTTTAAACACAATAATTAGTGTTAATATGCAGCCCCTCTTTTCTGTTGGCTCTGATAATGTGTTATTAGTGAGGTGTGATCAAACAATACCTGAAGAGTCTGTACTGCAGTGTGTGGTTTCTGCAGGGGACTTTTGTTCAGGGGACTGCTTTTGTTATAGCAGAGAACATTTTTGGCACTGCACATACACACTGCAGCTGTTTTTTTCATTCGTAGAATAGAGTAGGATCATAGAATTGTTTTGGTTGGAAGAGACCTTTAAGATTATCAAGTCTACAATTGGAAAGTTACTAATGACTACAATTGTGGAGTTACTGGATTTGGTGGGGGAAAACATGGCCTCTTCACCTTCAAGAGGAAGGCTCAGGGTTCATACCTAGTGCAGAAGGAAAGTAACACTTCAAATAAACTGGCTACTGCTAGAAGGTGATGCTTGGTAATGGGGTTACCTTTACAGAGCCACAGACTGAAATGACATAGTGTTTCAGTGGTTCTACATTTGAACTTGTGTTGTAGGTCCATCTCTAAAAATACAAGGTTTAAGTGACCCAGCTCAGGTGCTGATATAAACTTGTTTTTCTCTCCAGGTTGTTTTCCTTGAAGCTGAGTGTGTTACTGTGTCTGATTTGGTTTCAATTTGATATTTTGAGGCAGCAGAAATGAAGGCTGATGTTCCATCAATTTAATGGTACAATATTTTACAGTCAGTTGCTGCTGTACCAGTTTGCCTCTGGATGCCAGGCTGCTGGTCAGGCTGATGTCTGCAAAACCAGAAATAGCCTCAGTGACAGAGAGCATCACCCAGCCTGGGCTTGCCCTGTACTGAGACACTAAAGGAGCTCCTGTGTGTTACAAACAAATAAAACCTTGTCTTTTGGTCTTTGAAGGACAGATAATTTCTTTCCTTGGTGATTGATCTGGATGGCTACTGTTGGAATGAAAAGATGCATGGGTGCATGTGCCCCCACTCAGCACATACATGCTTGGCCTTGCTGCCAAAAGAACTAAGAGATAGCTTTATGCCTCAAGAATGTAGTTAGCTAGAGAACACTGTGCTGTGGATCTCCTCTGAGCACCTTTTCCTTGCAGGAATGTGTTTGCAGGCCTTCGTGGAAGCTTTCTTCTGCATGGCTCAGAAAAAGTTCAAGTCTCTGCCTCTTCACGAGCAAGTGGCATCGCTGATCAATTTCTGTGAGTACCACCTGGCAGCCCTGGATGAGAAGCGCCTGCTCTGTGGCCGTGGGATCGTGGAGCACCGAAGGGCAGTAGTTCCTTGTCAGACAGATGGACTTCACCTCACACCAGCTGCACATGCACCGCTCCTGAACCGCACAGCCACGGCCAGTAAGTTAGCAGATTACAGAAGTCATCGCTATTAACGGGGCTAACTCACCAGGGCAGAACTGAGCCTTCATCCCCAGCTGTAGGTGTGCTGCAGGAGGAGAGACAGACTCCTGAATCCCTTCCTCTGAAAGTCCAAGTTATTTATTTCAGCTTTTTTTCATTTGTGCTCTTCTGAAAGTCTCCTGCACGCTTCCATTCTCTGGTAATGATCCTGGCAATGGCTCTTTATTTACTCTGTGTTGGACCTGCAGTACACCCCCTGTGACAAACTCTGCTTACATCCTGAGTGGATAGAAAGCCACCTATGAAGACCAGGACCAAAATACAGTGGGATGATAACCAGCATCGTGAGATTGGTTGTGCAGATGATGAAGCACTCTCAAATCAAGAGAATTTTGTTGTTTTATATGCACTGAACGTATCATGGAAACCAAGTAAGGAGCTGCCGACTCAAATTCCAGCTGTGGACTCCAGAAAACTGAAACTCAGGATTATGTTTGTGGTCAGGCTTTGACCCTCTTTGGGTGGCTTGGACTGTACATGTTGGAATCAGTAGAGATTTGGTCGTTGTCTATGTACTTCTTTTTTAAAGGCAGTCTTAAAACACTGAAATCACATTTTGGCTTCTACTTCTTTGTACACGTCTTTGCCATGACAAGTACTGTTAATTTTTTAGAGAAAGACTGAAGCTGTTTATCCTTTTGCATCCAGAAAACCACTTAAGCTCCTACTTATTCACAGGAAAAAAATTACTTCAGGAAGTCAAGTTTGGTGGATCAAGTGGTGGGTTTGTCTTCAGGTACTAAGCACTGCTTCTGCAAAATGCTGTACAGTGTAAAGAAATGAGTTAAATTAAATTCCAGTGAAAACAATCCTGGTGCTGACTTTGGGCTAAACTAATTCCATTCTAGGTTTGCTTCTTTTTTTTTCCCCTTTTATGTGTTTGTTACCCTACTTGGACCTGCAGGAAGTAGCATCTAGAGCAGGGTTGTTTTGTTATTTTTTGTCTTTGCACGTATTGTTCTCTTTTTTTTTACCCCTTAAATAATGGTATAACACTGTACAAGTTAGAGCTATATTATTTAACAGGATATTTTGTCAGGAATGCTGAGCTGCACTGCTGGAGTTGTACAGAGTGCTCTTATTTTTCAAGAAATGAAGCCTGACTTCCATAATCACACTCCTGGGGTGGGGAGGGGGGTGCATAAACACAACATGGCTGGAAGGACAGGAATGACTTGGAACTTCAGGGCTGTTCAGTCAGATTCTTTTTGCTCTCATATCTTATTACAATAATGTATGTCTACAGCCAAGCTGGATTTTTCCTCCTTTGTTCTATTCTTTAATGTTAATGAGTCTGCTTATGTTGTTGTTCATACTGTCAAACATGACAGAGCTGTAGTGTTGGCTGCACTTGGGCATTTTGCTTTGGGTTGGAGAAGATCCCCTGAGCTCCATGTCAGAATGCCCCAGTGACTGGCGTATCAAAGCTGTGACCTTGGAAACATTGTCAGCGTGGCGAGAGTCCACCTACGCAGTGTCCTGGACTAAAAGCACACACAGCATTGAGTGAGCTTTTTACTTCAGGAAAAGCTGAGAGTCACTTTCCTGAGGTCTGTTTCCAGCAGCATGCCTTTGCCCTAAGAGGCAGCCAGCAGCACAGCAACACAGAGCCAAGCTGAGCCCACCAGAAACTCACCCCTGGCACATGTCAGTACCAGAGGTGGGCATCCCTTCTTCTCTCTCTCTTTTTCTGTGACACCAATAAGTAGCAGTGATGATCTTTTTCAGTTCGATCACTAGGCTATTTGGAATTTTATGTATTGTACATAAGAGGACAATTGTAGACTAATGCAGCTGCCCTTAGCCGTGTTTAAGTTTCATAAAGATTATTGCAGGATGAAGATAAAACACCAGACTCCAAGATCTGGCATCTGTCAGAACAAATGAAGCTGAAAGGGTCATTTTTTTTCCACACTTTCATTGTAACATATTTGAAGACATTCACGGGTTGAAAAATGGTTACTTCTGGGTTTGTGACATCTGACATTTGTCTTGCGATAGGCAGTGTGTTACCAGAAAATAGCTTACAGTTTCTCTCATCTTGTGATTGATGTCCTGGAAGGAGAGAGTTACACCAGAGCTGGATTCAAAATGCTACAACTGCAAATGCCTTTCCTTACAGCTTTCAAGGAGTGCAATCTGTAGCCTGAAATACTCAGGGTTGGCTATTGTGTAAGTCAGCCTGATAGCAGGGGAATAAATTAATTATTGTATAGGATGAACACTGCTAAGATCTCTCTGGTTTGGAGATCTTTCTATTCCATGAATCTAATTCAGATTTCTATAACCCATGCACACACAGGTGGAGGCAGTAGGCCTTGTTTATCTCCCACTTCAACTATGAAGGGTCCCTTGTAGAAAAGTCAAAATACTCAATTACCTGCCTCTGGTAATCCAGTGTTCATTTATTTATGTAATTGGAAAATCGAATGCAATATTATTCTCAGGGGGAGGAGGGAGCTAAGCCAGGAGTGTACTTTAGAGACTTAATGACAAAGTCACTTTTCTCTGCCATCTAATGCAATTTCCTCTGCGTATTACTTAGCATCCAAAGCAATTTCACATTGCCTTTACCTTACCTATCTGTGCACACAGAGAAATGACCAGAGACACTTTATCCAGAACATAAATGCTAATGCACTGACAATCTGTTAACACTGAGCTACCTTCCTTGCAAAAGGTGCAGGACATGAGAGGTGTGGTGGGTGTTGGTTTTTCAGTAGTACTTTTCTGCATTATACTTTTCAAAGGATAACACAGCAGCATTCCACTGCACACACAGGAAACAAACACATCACACCAGTGACATCTTTCTCCTTACCAAACACTGCTCTGGTATTCCTCAATGAGTGTTGATCAGAGGATAACACAGCTCCAGTTCATTGTCACACACAGGAAACAAACACTGCACACCAGTGACATTTTTCTCTTTACCAAACACTGCTCTGGTATTCCTCAATGAGTATCAATCATAATAAAACACTTCAACAGCTAAGGAAGATTTGAGGGGAGCCAGTTGAGAATTTCAAGCCAGACTTCCCTCTTCCTTGCATCTAGCCCAAACTTGGTGACTCCTTGTGAAATTTTGAGCCCTTTCTCTGCAGGTTAAGTCACCTGAAAATTGTCTTCTGCTAGGTCTGGTGGAGGCCCTGACACGTCACATCCAAGGCAGCCCATTCCAGCCATGTGTTTTGGGAACGTTTAACGTGTGCTAAGCAAATCTCTTGCCACATGTTTCTAGCTGCTTTCTTCTGAAATGTGGCTGGAAGGGGAAGGCACTCAGATAATACACACAGCTAATGTTCAGGTGGGAACACCTGCTCGCCTCCTCAGCATTATTGATCTCACCTGGAGCTTCCACCCCCACACTGCAGGTGCCTCCTGTCTTCCAGCTTTACCCCTCTGGTCACATTAGTCTTGGGTGCAGCCCTTCACCAGGAGGTCAGAGTGGTGATGGCAGCTTGGAGACCTTTCTGATGGAGAGGAATCTACTCCTTCTGCAGGTCAGTGAACAGCGTAGTGCATACTTTATGCTCTGGGTGCTTTAGTTGGAAGGGGCTGGAGCCTCTGTGCTGATTTTAGGAGTGCGAGAAGGTTACTCCTGCACTGCTGGAAGTGGGAGCCATGGGAGGAGCAGCTTCTGACTGGGACCTGCCTGGGCGATGGCTCTGTGCTCGCTGTGGCAAGACTGACTTTGATAGTCACCATCAAAGCTCTCTGGTGTCAGCCTGCACTGATGATCTGTTAATGCTGAGGTACTTCCTAGCAAAAGGTGCAGGACATGAGGGGTGGTGGGTGTTGTTTTTTCAGCAGTACCTCTCTATGTATTCTTTCCAGAGGACAGCAGGATGGGCTGTGGCAGCCTGCTGCTGTGGTGCCTCCTTCCCTCTAATTCGTTTTCCGTCGTGCTTCTCTTTCCCTGGGTTTGCTTCTCAGCTGGCCTAATGAACTGATGTGGTCAGCTTGGCCCAATCCCTTAGTTCAGCTCCGATGTTCCTGTGCCAGCATTCCTGCAGGGTGCCTCCGGTTCTGAAGGCAGAGTCTCTCCCAGCCTTTGCCCAGCTGAGGCATCAGTTCCTCTGTGTGCTGCTAGGGCACTGCTCCCTGTGGCGTTGTTGGGTGGGTGCTGCTCTTCCAGCCTGCTCACCTTGCTGCTCTCAGGCACGGGCATGGTGGTACCAGCAGGCAGGCTGCCTCTGGGCTCTGCAGCGTGCAACTGCCCTGTGGATTACTGCTCGGTCAGGCCCTGTTCTAACAGCCACCAGAGGCTTTCTGGAGCACCCCCATGCGTGGGGATCTCTGTGGCCACATGGGGAGCAGGGCCTGCATCCCTGGGCCTGACACAGCCCCTGCTGCTTCCAGAACCTTCCTGCTTTTGCGCCCGGGGCAGCCATTTTGCGCCCGGGGTCAGGCATTTTGCGCCCGAGGAGGCCATTTTGTGCCCGGGGTCAGGCATTTTGTGCCCGAGGAGGCCATTTTGCGCCCAGGGCAGCCAGCAGTGAGTAATGGCCGGGGGCAAGGAAGGGGGTGGCCTGGCTGGAGGAGGGGACAGCAAGGAGTGGTCTTCAGGTGGATTGGCCACAGTCAAGCCCTGAGTGAAGTGAGTCATTTTGATGACAGTTTTTGCTGTTTATGGTCGGTGAGAAGGAAGCAGCCTGCAGAGCCTGCCTGGGCAGCAGCTGGGTGAGTGTGCCAGGGGCTGCTGCACAGCTCCTTGGCGTGGAACAGGGAGACCAGGCTGAAGTAATTGACACATTTGGATTGTGCTTTGTTTTCTTGCTGGTCTCCGTCACCCACAGAGGTGATCAGGGCCCCCGAAGCAGGGAGCTGTGTACCCCACAGGAGGACAGGGCGCAGCGACGTGAGCTGTGGGTCCCCTCTGTTGTGAGTCACTCACAGGTGCTTGAAGCCAGGGTGGGGGTGGCAGAATTCAGTTACTATTAAATAGACCAAAATTCAAGAGCAGTTTATAAATACTGCTGTAACTTGGTGAGATGTAGAGGTAAAAGAGCTGGGTCGTGGTTGCTCCCCCAGCAGCGTAGCAGGAGTGCAGGCAGGAGGACTGTGGAGGTCTTCGGATCACAGCAAGCTGAGAGACCCAGCAGCCTTGGGTGGAATATGAACAGATCTTCAAAAAAGTAATTCTTGCTTTTTCTTCTCACTTCTGCTTCCCTCTTGCCCTCTGTGTTCTTACCAAAGAACTTTACTTCGTTTATTTTTCTTGAAACTCTTGTTCTCGCAGCACTTAACTTCTGCTTTTCCACCTCTGCTTTTCTCTTTTATCTCCTTTTCCCTCCCTTATTGTCATGATGGAGGAGAGAAATGAACTCTCTCACCTTCCCTTTCTTGATTCTGGGCTTTTTTTTTTTCTCTTTTTCTTTTTTCTTTTCCTATTATCAAGAAATTAGATTATTGAACTTGATGGTTCTCACTGATGGTGCTAATTACAGGGAGGGTTCTTTTGCAAGGAGGGTTGGTCTGAGGAACTGGGAGCTCCCCACAGCAGCCCAGCTTCCAGACAGGGAATCTGGGAGTTCAGCTCCTCCTGCACCCATCTGCTCTGCAATGCCTCGTCCCCCTCCTCTACAGCAGGCTGTGCACCCAAGTGTCTTGTGCTGTGTGTGGCTGGGAGTCAGCTCACTTGGCACTACCTTTGGGGTGTGGGCGAATCTGCTGCACCTGCCACTGTCCAGTGTGGCTCTTCTGATTTCTGTGGCAAACAACCAGGTCTGTGCATGGGCACCTTTTGTATCACCTATGCTTCTAAAATGACTGTGAAAGTCTCTCACTCATCACGGATTAAAAGGAAGCACTCAATACTGTTGCTTTCAAAGCATTCAGCAGTAACTGCCTTCTCTGCTCTTTTGGCCATGCTTATTTGCAGCAGATTATTTGTGGCAGCAGCTTCCTTGTGGCCTCTCTTGCCAGCTCACTGTCAGAAGCAAGCCTTGTGCCCATCCTTCTGCTTTGCTCACCTGCAGCTCATGCCAGCCTGTTCTCCTGCTTTGGTGCCAGGAACAAGCTGCAGGCAAGCTGGCAGGAAGGAGATTTCAAAGGTACCCTGTCCTGTGCAGCTCAGTTCATGAACATCAGCTTTGTTCTCTCTGCTAATGTTTCTGTCTTGGATCTGGTGGGACCAAGGTGTTGCTTTGCTTGGACTGAGATTAACTGTGCAGTGGTCCAGATTCTATCTCTGAGCTGTGCTGCAGGACAAGGACTTGACTCCTTCCCATCCTTGACAACAAGAAAGTATTTGTCCAATGACCAGCACTAGCCTCAGCTGCTCAGCTCGATGCTCCCATGTGCTTTGCTGTGGTGCTAATCACTACCCATTTAACTAGTGGAAGATCCTAGATAGCTTTGTGCAGAGTGGCAAACTCATCCTGGCTGTGTTGGGCCTGCAGCAGCTCAGAGATACACCTCCCTCCATGGGCACTCAGGTCTTCCTCTCTGGGATGCTGCAGTGTACACCTTGCTGCCCACTTGAGCAAGGGCAAACTGCTCCACTCACAAGCTGAGCGCTCACTTCTCTTGGGCAATGACTCTGTTTATGAAGCTGTCACCTCTTTTTGGAGATGCTGACTGGCATGACTGCTAATGTGCCTCTGCCTACAAGCACAGATTCTGCAGTGAGCGCTCAAGTGTGTTTAGTAATTAGAAACCTGTCCAAAAAAAAAGAGTGCTGTCACCACCTGTCTTTGTGCCAGCATCTAGCAGTTCTGCTGCTCAGTTACTGGTTTTGTTACCTGTCTGTGCTTTCAAACTTATTTCTGTGTAGGAGAGATAGTTAACCCCCGTTTTCATCTAGTGCATAGTTTAGGGGAGAGGACAGAGAGAGCCCTTCCCTTCCCAGTCAGTTGACTTAGCAGCAGAGGCTCCCAGCAGCTTCAGACTGAGCATGCAGAGATGGAGGATACCCCAGCACTAGCCAGGTAGATAAAAAGCACAGCTGAGACATTCAGCAGTAGTTCATGGGGTCCAGAGCTCTTTTCTGCACCCATCTTTCGTCCCAGAGCCTGACGGTAGTAATCTAGAAGCTCATCTACACTGCTTGGAGGGAGACTTGTCAGTCTCAGAGGCTCATTTTGCTGATACCCTTTCCTGTCAGCATGCCATTCAGGTCTGTCTGGACAACAGGAAGAGTTGCCTGCAAGGAGATGATTAAAGCAAGAAAAGACATATCTCCAGCTCTGGCCTGATGCTGGCTCTGTGACCTATGCTCTGTTCCAGATAGTGCTGATTAGAGTTGCTGCTTAACCATTTCTGTTGACAGCCAAGTGTTGGGAACCTGAGCTCCCAAATCCTCTTGACTGATTTTTGCCCTGTGGCATAGATATGTTAGCCTTTGGTCACAAGGTATGAGTGTGCTGGAGGCCAGAGCAGTGTGCAGAGAGAGTTGGCTCCTCCCCACCCTGTGGTGCTACCTCATGAAGCATGGCACTGGGGAAATGGGACTGCTGCTGGAAGGGATGAGTGCTGGATGTGAACACCTGACACTGAGGTGGACAAGTCTGGACAGCAGCAGCACAGTTTGATCCTTACATACCATTAGCTGCAGCACTCCAGGAGTGCTCCTCCTTGTGTCTTCTTGAAAGTGACGAGGCAGGACAAGAGGCAAGGGGGTGACATCAGCCACCTCACTGCATTAGGGTTCACCAGGGAAAAGGCATCCTGGGGTTAGCGTGTGTAGGAGACACTGTGACTCCTGGCTGTTTGCAGAGAAGAAATGGACTCCTTCAGAGGCTCAGACAGCTTCTGGCTTTCCTGTTCCTGGGGGATGTGTGTGCTGAGCCCACTCACAGAGAGGCATGGCAGCAGGTTTGCCCAGATGTTTACTGTTCCCGTGTCAGATCTGGCTCTATCTCCAACTTCAGCCCACCGCTGAGAATTCTTTTTGTTACAAGTTCCTCTCCCATCGGGAGCCTCATTTTTCTGTCATTTCCTGCTGGAGCAGTGGCATTAATTCTGTGCCACAGGCACAGGCTGTAATTGTCCTCCCCTCTGCACGCCGGCAGCGGGCACGTTGCACTCCCCAGAGTGCAGGTGCTGCACAGGAGCTATTAATGCCTCATCCAGATGTGGCCCATCAATCCTGGGCTGGTGGTTGCCCAGTGTGGCTACATTTCAAGGAGTTTAAATTAAACTTTATTTATAGCCATCTACTTTTTCCAGCCTTGTCCAATTTTGCATCTGCTCTTGAATTATGAGGAAGAATTGCAATCAGCACTGACAATTAAAGTTCTGTGATGAACGTGCTGTTGTGTGATCTACAATAACTCTCAGCCACCTTTCTTTTCATTGGAAATTGCCTTTTTTTCTACACACACCCCCCAAGAATGAAATTGCTTTACTTGAACATTCAGCTCTGTATTGAGGGTTTTCATTCTGGCTTTGGAAGCCTGGAACAGGAAATGTTGGATAGCAGGTTTGTTGTGAGTGCCAAAGCATCATTCCCTCTTGAATAGCTCCAGGATGGAGCCAGTGCTTGTCATCTTATGGCCTCACTTTGTGCCAGGGAAGGTTTAGATTGGATATTAGGAAAAACTTCCCTTATTGAAAGGGGTGGTCAAACATTGGAACAGGCTGCCCAGGGAGGGGGTGCAGTCACCATCCCTGGAGGTGTTAAAAAGAGGACAACATGTAGATGTGGCACTCTGAGACAAGGTTTAATGGCCATGGTGGTGTTAGGTTGATGGTTGGACTCGATCTTAGAGGGCTTTTCCAGCTGAAACAATTATATGATTCTCATCATCCTCCTTGCTCTGCTGGGTCCCTGCAGCTTCCCAGGGCCAAGAGAAGTACTGCCTGTTAGATGCCCTCAGCTGCTGTATTTAACCTGGACTATCATTTCCTTTGTTTACAAAAATATGAGAGCTGGCATCAGTGTGTGGTGTTAAAAGGGCATTACAGGGCACTGCCACTCTGCTTCAAACCAGCTTGCCTGTCCTGTCAGCAGCCTGCTCAGCTCAGTGGCTGTGTGATGGAGACAGTCCTGTTCCTCTCTGCCAGAGCTGTGTGCTCTGCAAGGAGCGTGGTTAATCCCTGGATCACAGGGGGTTACAACAAATGACCCTGCTCTTAGTCCAAAGGAATGACACCAGCTGCAACTGAATAACCTTATTAAATAACCTCTAGAGCTGATTCCCTTTGTACTCTGAGCTTCTGACTAATGTCTGAGAGCTTTAAGACAAGCTTGCTGTTTGGTTTTAACAACAAAGAGCTGAAAAGAGCTGCATTGTAAGGGTAAAAAAAGAACCCTCCTGTGGGAAATTTCTGTTTCATGATGACACTGCTGGCAGTTTTCAACCAGAGACCCACAAATGCAAGGACTGCTGGTTTGGTTTTCAGCATCTCTAAGACAAATTTTTAGCAAACTAAGTGAAAAGCATTCTTTGATTCAATATTCATATGACCAGTTGAAATGCTGGGGAGCTGAAACCTGGGTGGAGGGGGAAGTGATTGGGGATTTTATGAGATGTTCTAAATCCTTTTTTCCTGGTGACCTTAGAGAGCTGGAGGCAGCTGCTGTGGTCCGTGTGAGTAGTGTCTCATGGACAGAGCACTCTGGGCAACAGAGGCTGTCAGAAGACATGGGCTGCCCATGTGTGGTGGCTGGACAACAGGCTCCCTGTCTCACTACTAGAGGACCCTGTGTGGGTTGTGTGTTGCGAAGCTTCACCCCAGGCCATATGGATTGTGTAGGAAGTGCTGCCTTGGGACTTGCCCTACAACAGGAGGGCCTGGCTGTGGGGGATATTTAGTTCCATGGGAAGATGTTTCAGCAGCCCCTGTGCAATTTAGCATCACAGTCTGATCTGAGTTGTATGGGGCCTTTAAAGGTCGCCTAGTCCAACGACCTGCAGTCAGCAGGGACTTCTGCAACTAGAGCAGGCTGCTCAGTGCCCCTTCCTGCCTGACCTGGAATGGTTCCAGGGATGGGGGAACTACCACCTCTCTGGGCAACCTGTGCCAGTGTTTCACCAGCCTCAATGTGGTGGGAAAAATATCTCTGCCTCAGTGAGGGTTATGAAACTTTTCCTCACAGAGAGAGCAAGCATTGCTGTGCCTAGACATGGGTATAATTCAGTTTCTTTGTGTGCTGCAGAGGTCCTGGGTGGGTGAGAGATGGCATCTGGGCTTCCAAGTCCTGCTGACATCTCAGAAGTTAGGTGCCTCTAGCTGCCAGCTAGGCTTGACCTGCCTGGCTCTGCCCTTTGGATATTCCTCCATAAGACAAAATTGATAAAGTATTAATTTTTGTCTGACTGTTTCCTTCAGTTCTGCCTGATGAGCATTCTCTCTAGCAGGATGAGGTCCAGAGCCTTCTGCTAACCTGCCTCAGCTGCACACAGCCAAGCTCGTGCCTTTCTCTCACATTATTTCTGCCTTACTTACCTTCACTTCACCTTAAGCACACCCAAAAAAAAAAAAAAAAATCAGCAGCACTACCCAGATAAATCCATCTGGTCTGTGTCTCAGCCTCATTTAACCTCCCATTGAGGAGATTGTATCACATGGTACTCAGCTGAAACCTATTACCTTGCATGCCCGAGCATATCATATTGAATTACCTTCACCCATAGGCCTGCGGTGTTTGCTAATAGCTAATGGCATCTTTTAAGTTGGAGCTGATTTATTTGAAGGCACTTCCTGTTCCGTGGAGCA
Organism: Psilopogon haemacephalus; assembly: GCA_013396835.1. Lineage (NCBI taxonomy): Eukaryota > Metazoa > Chordata > Aves > Piciformes > Megalaimidae > Psilopogon > Psilopogon haemacephalus. The sequence goes on from VWZI01015448.1 coordinate 1,761,621, forward strand.
GCAGAGGTTGTGCCGCGGTGGTTTAAGCAGAGCTCGGTGAGGGAATGCTGATGTGCTCGGTGGGAGGAAGCCGAGGGCAGCCTGCCTTCGCACCTCCCCACGCCAGGCAGTGCTGCTGCTGGCGTCCCTGCCTTCCCCTCCCTCACCAGCGGCACAGACAAAGTAAGCATTAGTAAGTGGGAGTGGCTGCTTCTGCGGAGATCCAGGAGGGCACAGAGCTCTGGGGGGCTGTTGTCACCAGCCGTGGGTGCTGGGCAGCATGCAGCTCACCTGCAGGTCCAGGGCTGCACCGGGAAGGAAGCAACGTGCCCCAGGCTGCCCGCACATGCAGCTCCCTGCCCGCTGCCTATGGGAGGTGATGGCTTTGTGTGGTTCTGATGGCAGAGGCAAGTTCACTCATGTCACTGCTGATTTTTGACAATTTACTGCAGGTGTAGGGTAGCACTGGGAAAAAATTGCTGTAAAGGAAAAGATCAAAAGCCTATTACGGTGATGTGATGCAATTTTGTCCTCTCTTCCTCCTCCTTACCAGTGGAAATATAAAAGCCCTTCTGCAGCTGAGGGTCAGATGTGAAAATGGACAAGCAGTGAGCTGCACCTTGGTGTAACTGGGTTCTGAGGCATGAGCAGCCATACTGGGGACACAAGGACCTACAGCAGCAGTTCAGGAACAGCAGCTGGGGCTTTTGGAACTGGATGGTTCCCCTCATGCTGCAGAAGGTCCCTGCAGCATGCCTGTGACACCAGCCAGCTGTGTGTGCTCTGGCTGCTGTGGGCCAGTGGGCAAATAGCCCAAGGACCAAATGCACGGCCAGATGTTGTGGTTGTGTGAAAAGAGGAATGAGGGCTGTGGTTCTGCAAACCTCCAGGCTGATTTGGTGTCAGCTTTGGGGAGTTTTGTGTTAAAAATCAACCCCTTAACCCCTTGCTGCACTGTTTGATCCTTGTGAGGTTGCTCTGGTAGCAGCTAAGCTGCAAGAAGCACTGCATATGTGTGCAGGTACATTGCCCATCACTAGCTAGGCAGTGGGATGAGAGGCTCTTCACCTCCATGGCCCTCAGCTTCTTGAAGTCAGCAACATTGTGGCAGAAGGATGTGCTGGAGTTGGGTCTGGTCTGCCCGCTCGTGGGGCTGAGGGTTTGCAGGGATGCCAGAAGAAAGTGGGAGTGTGAGTTACAGACACAAACCCAGCTCCCGGATCAAGACTTGAGTCTCATATTTGTCTTCTTAGCAGCCCAGGTGCTCCCAGCACTGCTTTCTTTATGCAGGGATGAGAGAGGACCATGGCTGCCAAGCAGAAAAATAGCGACTGCAATAAATCAAAGTCAATCATCATGGGACCTCTGTTATGCAGGCTTCATTCCTTGAAGATGTGGCACAAAAATCAAATGGTTGAGATTATTCGATTATCACTCATCTCAGCAATGGAGAAATCTGATAATGTAATGGGGCTCCATCAATACCATTTATGTGCAGAGGAGCTGGGCTTGCTGTCAGGTGAAAGCAGCAGAAAGCCTACAGGTGTCCAAGTTTTCTGCTGTCTTTCCCTCACCTCCTTTTTTAATAACTGAATAACCTAATCTAATGCCTCTGTAGGATCAATAACAGTGCAGGACTCATAATGACAAACTGCAAAATGTTTTCCCCCGAGTGAGGAGACAGTGTCTCAAAACACAGCCAGTGAGCAGCCCTGACGCTGATACAGCCAGGCAGAGGTGGTGTGGTGAATGGAGCAGCATGCAGGCTGCTCCTGCTGCACCTACCTTGCTAGCCCAATAACTTTCATCTGTTCTTTCTCTGCTGCTGTTCTTCTTAATTTGTATCTCAGGGCAGCGTGTGGGAGCTGGCTCCTGCTCAGCAGCCTGTGTGCTCTTCTTTGTGCTTCACAGATCAGGGGGTGCTGCACTCTGTGCAGGGTGTGGGCAGGCAGTGCTGATGTGGAGCTTGCAGCTTTCACCTCCCGGAATTGATTTTGAAGGTACTTCTTGTTTCCTCCTTAAAATGCAAGGAGAGGTGAACCAGGCTGCATCAGAGCCTCTGCAGTGGTTGAGGTGATGGTGGGGAGGGAGTGCTGCCTGCTGCTGGCAACTCTGGGTCATGAGTTGTTAAGCATAGTCTTGGCATCCTGCAGAGGGATGGTGTCTGTGCCCAGCCCGGCTGCTCGGGCACTCAGCACTAGTTATCTGCTTGCTGGACTCTGGATCAGAGCCTCTCTTACGTTCCACCCGTGCTGGGGGTGGCATCTGTGAAGGTTCATTTTCTTCCTCTGCTCAGCACACTGTGCCATGCAGCAGCTGCATGTGGTGCCTCAGCTTTGGCTGCACCTTTCTGCTGGCTGCAGCTACAAGGGGCAATGGTTTTAAACCAGAGCAGGAGAGATTTAGATTGGACATTGCTGTGAGGGTGGTGGAACACTGGAACAGGCTACCTAGAGAAGTTATGGATGCTTCATCCCTGAAAGTATTTAAGACCAGGATGGATGAGGCTTTGAGCAATAAGGTCTAGTGGGAGGTGTCCTTGCCCACAGCAAGGACCTTAGAAACAGATATCTTTAAGGTTCTTTCCAGCTCAAGGCATTCTATGACTCTGTGAGACTATTTGCCAGAAACTGAGAAGTGGGCTTCTTGGGTGGTGATTTCGGCAGCAAAAGCAGATGGGGACCTGGTGGCACAGGGTGGAGGCAGCACTGGAAGAAGCTGTGGGAAGCCCCATTAGCATCAAATGCAGACACTGCAACGCTTATCTGCCTGCTGCTGGCTGCCAGTGTGTGGGAGAGAGGAGGAGGGTTAGCGAATGTTATGCATAATATTTCACACTTCTTTGCAAAGTAATGTTAATTACACCTACTACAAACTAAGCCACTGCCTGTTCTATGCCACTTCCACTCCCTTTCTCCAGGTACGCAAAGGGTGAAGGAAGTCAGAGAATCACAGACTGGTTTGGGTTGGAAGGGACCTTTCAAGGTCATGTAGTCCAACGTTGCTGCACTGAGCAGAGAGCAACTAGAGCAGGTCGCTCAGCGCCTTGGGAGTTTTGTGTTTGTTTTTTTTTTGCCTAGGAAGAGCTGCAGTCTTTGCCCCTGAATGCTGCAGCTGACCTCCCTGGGCTGGCTGGTTGTGTTCACCTTGTTTTGCTGTGCTGCCCACATGGTGCTGGGCTGGTGCACACCACGGTGGGCTCTGGTCAGAGCTTCTGACCACCTCTATCCTGGCTTGGCTGTAGGCAACAACTGCTGGTCCTTTCTGCAGGACATGGGAGAGTGTGGGCAGTCAATAGACAGGGGCAAAATAAAGTTGTGAACAGCAGCAGGAGCTGAAGTAGCAACATCAATAGCAGTTTCCAGATAATGATCTAATTAGCACAAACAACAAGTTTCCACTAATGACTCTTGTTCTTCCAGCCCCTTCCTTTCTGCTTGCCTGTCATTATTGACTTCTCTGGCAGGGAGCAGCCACACGCCCCTGTCTCTGGGGCCAAGGCTTTAGAGGTTTGTTTACTGGCTGGCTTTGAATTACTTCTCCAGAGGATGTTTGCTCTGGAGCTTGGGCTGACGTGCGTGGGATGGCTCCGTGCAGAGGGGGAGAGAAGTCAGCTGCTTGGCTTCTGTAGCTTGTGAGAGGCCTTGGGAAAGTTGTGCTCCAACTGTGTGTGCCCAGTTGTGAAAATAAGGATGCTGATGTTCACCCACAGTGATGGAGGCTGCTTGGAAAGCTGTGAGTGAAAGATGCGAGTAGCTGCTGTTGCTCTTGGCTTTGCTGGGGTGAGACTATGGCTGCACCACCTCAGTCTTGTCTGGACAAAGGCTCTGCTGCTTTACTGAGTTGTGATGGGAAAGATGTTGACTGACAGCTCGTGAGTGTAGTGACTCAGTACAACTGCTGCAAGGGTGCAGTTACCTGACCATCATTATTGCCTGATGAGTCTTGGGCTAAACTCTCCAGATTAAAAAGACCTCAACCTAACACATGTATGATCTCCAGCCCCATGTTTCCCTTGTGGTCCTGGCTGCTGTTCTGGAATTCAATGCTACTTCTCCCAGCCTTGCCCTTCTTCTAAGCCATATCTTTGCTTGAACCTGCTGGGAGTGGCTGCAGCCAAGCTCTAGAGCCCCAGGTGCTGAATGCACAGAGATGTCCTGGGTGTTTTCAGCTGAGAATTCAGCTCTGCTCTGATGAAGCCATAACAGAACACTAGAGGCTTGATTCAAAGCAGCTGTTCTTGACTAAGCTGTCCTTGAGGCAGCTGCTGAGATGCCCTGTGTTTCCTGGGCTGGTCTTTAACATCTCTCTCTCTCAACCCTCAAAATCAACAAGGTCAAGCTAAGAGGCACGAGGGCTCCCCAGCCCGGCCTGGTAACACCCTGTGCAAAGGTTGGCGGAGCTGAAGAGACCTTCCTCATCAGGCTGTGCTGCCCAGCCCAGGCTGTGGTTCAGGCAATGGCCTGTCATGGTGTCCAGTGGCAAGTGTAATCCTGTGCGGGGCCGTGGGGCTCCTGCTCAAAAGGCCTGATGTAGTTAAAATGCAGGTGATGGTGTAAAACACTGCAGGGTGGCCAGAAAGGGTCTGAAGGGAAACACAAGGTCCAAAGGGAGGCTTTTAGTGTGGGTGGCTTTGCCTCCCTTTTCTTGGGAAGGTGCTGGTTCCTGGCAGAAATAGCAGTAAAGGGTCAAAGGGTTCTCTCATCTGGTTTGTTAATACTGCTGGAAGCCAGCAGATTCCAGTGACCAGCCTGGGTCCAGAGCTGCTGTCTGAGCACAGGAACAGCCACAGGTGCTCTCCACATCCCGTGTCACTTTGATGCAGTCAGCCTATCTTCCTCCTCTCCCAGAGGAGCTAATTATGGTGATGTTAATGAGACAGAAGTACTTCTGCTGCCCAGGGTTTTAATGACTCTCCTCCAAATTTTCTGCTATGTTTACTGGAAAGGTGATTTGGAAGGAGAGCTGGGCAGTGGGTGGAAGGTGAGCCCAGTCAAAGCCAGGCTCTGGCCTTCAGCACAAGGCTGATTTCAGAGATGAGAGGAACAGCACTGAGCATTTGCTACCTCCCCCAGTGTCTTCTTCTGGCTGCTACCGCTGCTGCAAATGCCTAAATCGGGGATGTGGCTCCTGGGCAAGTCTCAGGAGCTGTGGGTCCTTGAAGCTGCCTGTCCCCTTGGACTCCTGCAGTGCCCATTCCTCCCCCATGGCTAGGTGATGGGTGCTGGAGAAGGGGGTGGTCAGCCAGGGCATGGGTGAAATGCAGCTGGGAGCAGCAGCTCAGATGATTTGTGTGCATGTGGCAAGCATGTGCCAGGGTGCTCTAGAATCTGGAAATGACCAAGCAGAGGTGCTGGGGCGCTTATGTAAAATATCTAAATAAATCTTTAATATTTCTAATTGCAAATGTACATAAATTGCACGGCCACATCATTTCTTTGAACACCAACAACTTTCTCTGTACATTATTACATAGTTTAAAAGGAGCTGAAGGAGATTTCAGCAAACACTTCCACTTTGCTTTTTTCTGTTGTTGTTTTTAAACATACTTACAAAAAAAGATTTTTTTCTTTTCTTTATAAGAGGATATAAAACATAGCGACTGCTTATCAGGAACAAGTATCAGCCTAAGCAGATATACAGAGAGAGGTATATCTTAAGACACAGTGATGTATGATAAAGGAATATGTGGACATGGAGACTGCACTCTGGGGTACAGGGAGCTGATGCAGAACCACATGGCATTTACAGCAATGTCACAGCTCAGGTGATCTGTGAATGTCAGTGCTTGGACGTGATACTCTCTCAACGTGTGGTTGTTTCTGAATGTTGTGCAACACCCTCCAGTTTAAATTTGGTTTGTAAAGCCCACCAGCTGCATGTCAGCGTGTGGCTGTCATCCTCCCTTCCCTCTCCGTGTGTAATTTCCCTCGAGGGGAAAGAAAAAGGCAACAGTTTTCTGTGCAGGGTTTGAGAAGGGCTTGGTGGCTCTAAGAGCAGGGCAGGTGTCACACATGCAAGTCTCATGGCTCAGCAGCCTCCTCTGAAATTGCCCTACAGAGACTTACTTGGAGATGGGTAGTGCCCAATGAAGGCATCTCCTGGTGGTCATGAGGCTGTGCACTCTGATTCACATCATGTTCCATGCTGGCCAAGATGCAGGCCTGGATTGTTCTGAACACAAACCTTTGAGGATGCTGACCCAAGAGCTGTTGCAGGTGAGGACGGAGTGCTGCAGGGGAGCCCAGTCCAGGGACAGTGTCAGAGTTGTTGCCTTTGGTCTTTCTGCTCTGTGCTCTCCAGGTAAAGCTACATGTTAGGGACAGGGCAGTGGCCTTGGTGGAGCTGCTGGACACTGCTGATCAGTGACAATGCTGTCACAACAACATCTCCCTGGGGCAGCTATCGTGCCCTGGGGTCGTGGGGGAAGGTAAGTCCCTTGCAGATCATATCACTGAGCTACCTTGTGGCTGTCCTGGACAAATACATTGGTTTTCTCCATCTCCTGTCACTGAAAGTCTTCAGCTTGTTCACCACAGAATGGACCTCAGGATGTTTTCTGTTGCATCTGGGAATGGACATTAGTATGAGGGCAGAGCCTGTGACTGCTCTGAGCTTTGCACATGATCAGTTACATGCTGATTGCTTTCCTAGGAGAGCCTGTGATGCCTTGCTCAGGTCCACCAAGTCCCTTCTCTCTTCAGGAATACCTGTAGTAGCAGAACCTGTCCTGCACCCTGCAGCAACCTCTAGGGCTGGCTGCCAGGCCAGAGGATTCAGCATGTTCTCACAGTGCAATCAGTGCTTTACAACTGCGAAAGTGGGAGACAAAACCAACCAGACTCAAACGACAATGCAGAGTGACACAGGACTCTTTGGATGGCGGCAGGATTTGCTTGAACTGGTGCAAAAGGGGCTGGTGACTACACTGTAGTATTAGTTGGCAACGGGAAGGACTTGAGTCCCTCTAACCTTTTGGCACTGAAGCCATAGTCCCTGTCCAGTATGATGATACTTGCAGAGACCTTGGGATTCTGCACAGTTAATTTCATCTTTCTTTACACAAAACTTTGCTTGATTTTCAGAAGTGATCACTACAGTTTAACAAAACCCCAAATCAAACTCTTAAGACAGACTCTTTGAGATGGACCAACCCCAAATCTGGATCCCTGGCTTTTCTCCCTCCCCCTTCCCTCAGAATGCCCAAAGGGAGGAGGCTGAAATCGTAACCTGTGTCTGGATCCAGATTTGCTCACTTGAGTCCACCTCTCTGAAACAGCAGTGAGATACAGCCAAATCCTGACCAAATAAGCAGCACCAGAAGTTACTATATACAACTGTTAGTGAGATAGATACGTTACAGTAAACACTGAGAACATTTAAAAAAAAAAAAAATCCTAAGACTTGTATTAAGATTAAAAATCTGAGTGTGTTTTTGCTTCGTTTATACCTTGACAAGTTTGCACTAGAACAGGCTCTTACTGTAGGAAGCGCAAGAACGAAAAAGAAGATGGAGCCCATCACAAAAGGTTAAGGGTAGTGGTTGCTTTGCTCTGGTGCTGCATGCACCTCTTGGGACTGCCTCTGGTATTGCTATGCCAGGTACCAGCTCTGAGGCCATGTGGGGTAACCTGGACACGTGGGGCTCTTGCTGGCTCCCTCGTGCTGGCTCACACACACACACACACACACAAATGTACAGTTTATAAATAACAGAAACACAAACTGAAGTAACAGAACTGAACTGAGCCTGGATCTTAAAGCCTACCCCCAAACCTTTGTAGGGGATGGTAACTTTTAGGTCCAGTTGTTGCAGTTTGCAGGGGAAGGAAAAAGGGAGGGGGCAGGGGTGTGTGTGAATCTCTACTGTAATGAGACTTCATCCTGATTTGAATTTCTTTTCATACTGACTCAGGAACCTAAGCAACAACTCCAGAAGGTGTTGGCAGTGGAGCTGTAAAGGTTTTGAATAGCTCGCTGTGGAAGGATTTAAGTGCTCCTGCTATTTCAGCAGACCAACATGTGTTCAGCAATTTGCAACTCTGAGGTTAACCAGGAGTTTCTGACAGATTGGGGNATTGTTTTGTGAGTGTGCCTTTTTTTCCAGCTCTTACAGAGAGCACTGACTGCATGCCAAAATTACTTCAGTGTATGAATGGAAACATGCTGCTGGTGGGGCGCCCGCCCCCAGGCCCTGTTTCCATTCCTCTATGTTACTTCTCTCTTGAAAAACTTCCGTCTCTCGCAACACAAATATTTTGGAACTTAAAAACCATCAGCTCTAAACAGAGAACATCTCAGGGCAACAGTGGTTTAAAATAGTCTTTTTGCAGGGTTCTTATCGTGTAATTAACTCTGAGACAGTGGCAGATGTGAGTGCACGCACCCAACGGTTCACAGTACCCTCTGTACGCCTAACCTGTCTGGGTCTTTCTCCAGTTGTAACCGTGTCAGTTTTGTGAGGTTCTTCAAAGCCATCTGTGCTAGTCTCCAAAATTCAAAGGTGACTGTACTTGCCATAAATACTTAGTGATTACTGTTCTCTGAGGAGCTCCGTTTGGGGTCTGTGTGACTGCACCACTCTGCAGGCGTTGGCGGGGTGTGGAGACCTCAGTGCAACACATCCACTCCTCCACAGGCCAAGCTGCACCAGGCTTGGCCCAGGGCTTCCAGGGAACAGAAAAACGTTTAGGAGGAAAAAAACAAAAAGGCATCTTTAATTTTGAAAGCAATTGCATGTAAGAATGCTGTTAATGAGCCTTACGGCTGTGGGGCAGCATAGCAATGCAGAGCTTACTGCCAAACAGTGTCCTGCTCAGGCAGCCTGGGCAGTGTGAGGCTGGAGACAGTACCTAAGCTGTGCAGAGCTCAGTGAACATCCTAGTCCCTTTGACTGTACATTTACACATGGCAGGAAGAGCTAGGACAGGCGTTGAGCAGTGTATTAACTTTAGTGGGAAGAATAGGCAGATGTCCTGTACACTGTACACTGTCATCCGTATCTCAGAGAACTCTCTCTGGCTCGTGGTACGAGCGACCTGCTCTGAGAGTGGGAGTCATGAAGGACTAACTTAAAAAAAAACCCCAACCCAACAAACACAGCGTGGTGGCAGGTCAGCGGCACAATCCCCCGTTAAGGAGGTGACCTCTCCACTGAGCACAACGTGTCTGAGTGTGCCGAATCTGCGGGTCAGCAGTTAGGAGTCTAATCCTGGCTTATGCCTGCACAGTGCTCCTGACAATGGGGCTTTCGGTGGTGGCTGCTGTTCTTGGTGGTTACTCCCTTATGACCATGTTTTACATTCTTCAAGCCGGTTAATTTCCATGCAGTGCTCATTCCCAATTTAAAGAGGACAGTATTCCAGAAAATGGGATCTTTTTTTTTCTAATGCATACTGTGAAAGAAAAGAAATACAATTACCGATCTTCATGGTTCTTCAGGGTGTTTTCCTTGTTTGTTTTTCTCCCCAGAAATAGCAAAAGTATCTCTGCACAGAGCATTACATCCCCACAATGAACCCTTTGTCACACTGGCCACTTCACGGAGCCCCTCATTCCCTCTTACCACAATGGGCACCAGAACATCCAGCCCCTGTCCCTCATTCACAGCTCAGGGACCAAGCTCAGGCAACATTTACTTTATTTTGTGGCTGGCAGAGTGCGCCTGTGGGTCAGTGCCCTGGGGCTATTGCTTACAAAGACTTCCCCTTTACTTCTGAGGGAGCTGGAGCTGTAGAGAGGAGTCAAGTCGTCATACACCAGGTGCCAGCTGCTCCCTTTAATTGCGTGCAGAGCCTTAGGCTTGCTCTGCTCCCTGAGCTGCCCAGGGCCCCCCAGGAACCCCAGCAGTACCAGTCATGCCCTTCTTCACTGCCCTGTCGCCGTGGTTCCCCTTGCAGCACCCCTTTGGCTACCGTATCACACAGGGCACGCCCTGACCTGCCTGGACTGTGCTCCCTACATGGGCGGAGTTAATTCAACGCTAATTAGCTGCTTAAATGCCCTGTGGACAGTCACCTGCTGCAAAAACGGCCTCACGAAAGCCACCTAAGGGAAGACGCTGGGCTGGGCTTGGGGCTTGTTTTGGGAGAGGGCTGTGCTCCGGGGTGGGGAGGCACAGGAGGGTGGGCCAGACTCTGCTGCCATCCCTCCTACAGCTACATCCAGCAGCACACTTTAACTGTACTTGCTGGGCCACTGCCTGCTGCAGGCTCTGCCCAGCTCCCTTTACTTCGCTTACTGCAATGACAAGGATGTTATTCCTTGCTGGGAGGAGTGAGGCATATCCTTTGGGCCGTTTAGGAGGAAAAGGTTACTTTTGTTTAAACATTAAACACTGATTTGGATCCAACAGTGACAGCGATTCTCAAAGGTGTGTTATTTCCTTATGCCACTCATCTCACACTCCATCTCTCCGTCCCCTCAACGTGCTGGCATTAGCATCTCCCATAAAGGCTCAGTCAAGCTCGCAGTCCGCAGAAAGGAGCTGGGTTCTCGGGGGGAGAGAGCAGCCGTTCTTTGAAGCCGTGGCTCACACCTGCTGCTGCACGGTCTCTCTGGCCAGGCCTCCTCTCCTGCGGCAGCGCCCTCCACGCGTTAACAATTACTGCTGTTTCTGAATTCTCCATTCTCTGTAATCTGCAATTTAGTTGGGTTTGTGGGGGAGATCCCATTACGCGTCTGCATGCTGTACCTCTCTTTCAGCTGAGTAAGGGCACTCATTAACCGTGCGTTGGCAGCATCCAATGAAGCAATGCGTTTCTCCTGCAAACAGACAGGCAGAGGGGAAGGGTGAGGGTAAAACCATGGAGACCTCTGTCATGCCAGGGCTCATCCTGAGACAGCAACCCAGGGGGCCTCTTGAATTAGAACCTTTCACAGGTTTGGTTGGAAGAAACCACAGATAAGAGATCAGGCAATTCCGACCTCTTTGGCACTGCTACGCATGGGGACTTTAAGTGCTACACAGCATTTAAAAAAAATGCACTGCTAGTAGCAGGGCCACAAATGCACTTTGCCTGCGCATCGTGAGCTAAACTCATTTCAGCAGCCTGAAGAAACAGAGCAGAATTTGATTCTTCAGTTACACAGAAATTCATTGTAGTGTTTGCTCTAACTGCAGCTGTTACAAAGGTGATAAGAGTCCTCTTCTAAAACCTTGTGTTCTCCCAAGATAGTTCTGCCTGTCAGTGTTTAATTGATTTTGTTAGTGTAAATTAATAGTTTAAATGACATGTGGCCTCCCAGGATGCCTTAGATGGCAACTCTCACTGATTACACAATCATAAGGATGGGAGCAAAGTTTCTGTGTTGCAGCCTGCTTCTGCCACCCCTGTTCTTTGAGGCACTGAACAAGTCACCATCCCTCTCTGTCTGCCATTAGCAGGTGGGAACAGAAACAACTCAGACAGGCACAGCAGTTCTGCCTGTGTGTAACTCTGAAGGTCCATGTATGAACATGTCCAGCACTACTGTACAGCCTGAGACAACTGTCATGGTATTAGGTTATAGGCTGGACTTGATGATTTCAGAGGTCTTTTCCGGCCTCAGTGATTGTTAAGTGATTCTGTGACAGACAGAGAACAGCGTAGAAAGCCCCCACATGTAATACACATGGCTACAGGAGACAGGACAGCCCATGGAGAGCTGCTGGCAGGCTGCAGGCTGCACTGCTCAGCTCTTACAGATGTCCTTGTGTCTGCTCAGCTTTGCCAGAGTGCAGAAAGGAAGATGATGATTTAGAGGCTTTAGACAAATTAATCCACAAAAAAACAGTGATTCTTTCTGCAAAGTTACTACTGTCTCATCTCCTTTTTAATTAGCTATACAGTCAATTAGTCATGAGTAGTGACTCACAAGTGATTAATAGGGTCATTAAGAGTAAGCCCAGTACACACTATCACTTAGCCACAACCTGTAGGAAGGCCTGGCTGCTGAGAAGATGCTGGTCTCAGCCTAGACAACTTAAAAGACCATGGGCTGTATTTCCAGATTCTCTGTTCCATGCACAGTGCTTTGCACTCATCACTTAATGCTCCTCTGTTGTTGTGATCTATAGCAGTAATTTGAGCTTCCAAAGGCACAACCCAAAGGCTGAAAAAACATGTTAGCTCTGCTCTGGCCAGGCTGCATTCCCTGTATCCAGGTCGTGCAACTATTACTGGAACATGAAGCATCAAGCAAAGCTCTGGGGACCTCAGACTGTGCCAGTGAGGATATGACCCTTCCACAAACTGACTGGACTGTGGGCATGGTTGTTCCACAAGCTGCCACCCTCCACAACCTCTGTGTCACTTGCCAAGCTCCAAGGCTGGAAACAGCCACATAAATGTGAGTGTTGTGACAATAAAATGCATGATGCTGGAGTCTGACCAGCTCTGTCACTCACTGCAACTTGGTGCCAACTCACCCATGCACACACTTCTGCTGTGCTTGAGCTGGCACTGCTGCATGGTAGGGAGGCTCTATGTTGGCACTCACCCTGAAAGTGCTGCAGCCCTTGGTATTTGGGTCTCACCTGTGCATCAATAATCTTCTGCTTGGAATCCACAGCAGCCTGCATTTCTGCATGGTCCTTCTTTAACTCCTCCTCAACTGACATCAGTCTGGTCGCCAAACAGACAAGAAAAAAATTACATTTGTTGGGCTCTGCCAAATCCAGGTACTAGTCTCATACACGACTCAGTCTTTCTTAATGGCTCTTGCTTTTCACTTGAGACCTCTATAGCAGACTGGCCCAAAGCTTAAGTAACACAGAACAGTGAAGGTTGGCCCATTTATGATGGCTGGCTGAAAGCACCAAGTTGGGTTGGCCCAGGTAAAGATGAAGTTAGTTGGACTGGAACAATCTATGCACCAGACAAATGTAAACACAACATGCCACTGGGTGGGAGAAGAGATTTATAGTTGAGTCATGAGATGGTGAGAAAATCATCAACTACATAACACTTTTTAAAAAGAGTATTTTGATCATTCTGTCTATTGCTCCTATGAACAGAAGAGCAAGCCAGACAAATCCTCTGAGAAGTGAGGCAGGCTGCCAGCAATTCCCTCCCGAGTTTTACCTTTTTCAGTACTGGGGTTTTCCTTGTCCTAGGCAACACTGGTAGTGGTGCCCAGTGAGGCAGGGCTTCAAGTCCCCTCCCAGGGACTGTAAACCCAGAATGACAGAAAGTGAATAAATGCTGGAAAACCCACATGGGAAACCTGTCTGCACCTCCAAAGAAACCTAATTCTGCTGAAGAGGAGTCAGTTCTAACACCAGCCAGGCTGCCTGCCTTACTGTCACCTCCAGAAGCCCCCCTTCCATCCCTTGTACCTGCTGATGATGCCCTTCATCTGGATCTCCTTATCCTCCTGTTGCCTCCGGAGCCGCTCCTCGCTCTCCTCCAGCCTGGCCTGGTACTCCAGCATCAGCTTCTGCGTTGTCTCCTCCTGGCACTTGAAGCGAGTCTCATACTCCTCCAGCTTCTTGTTGGAGATGCGCAGCTTGTCCTGCAGCACCACTAGGTCCTGCTGGTACTACAGCATGCAGGGACAGACACAGGAGGAAAAAACCACATGTGGCATGCTATCTAGTAGGGCTCTGCCCTTGCCAGGGTTTCCCCACAACCTGACCGTGCCCCTCTCCTCGCATTAGACTAGCTGCAAACCCGTCTGAGACAACCCTGCTTGCCGACACCTCCTCTTCTGTCTTCTCCACACTGCGCTAGGAGCGATGCTGCGTTCCGCTGGGCGGGCAGGTCACTGGCAGGTTCAGAGAATGGCTTGTTAGCAGAGTCCGGCATTTCACACGGGGGATGCAGGTTAGAGGCAGTGAATGGCAAACGCAGCTGGCATCTGCCTTGTGCTAACAGCGCAGAGCTAAACGCAGGCAGGAGAAGCTGCACTGGCGGGAGTTTGGGTTTACACATGAGCTCTTCGGTCTGTGGCAATAAATGTGAATGCTTTTTGGATGTGCTGCAAGCCAAGCAGCAGCTCTGTAGCAGTGACAGACGTAGGTCATGGCTGTCTTGTCACAAAGTGGTCACCCTTCATCATGGTGAGGGCAACTTGCTGGTGTGAGCAGGGCAGTGAGCACTGCTGCCTTTTGAGGCCCAGCATTTTAAACAACGCCATCAGATGTCAAACCGGGGTTCAATCTGAGAAGAGCTGCTGCATGAAGCCAAGATCCCGCAGTTGTGCTGCTCATTCAGATGAAGCTAATGAGCAGAAGAATCATATAAAGCAATTAAAAGAGTAAAGAGTTTTCTAACTCAGTAAAACTGGGTTCAGCTATTGCAGAAGCACAGCATTCAGTACAACGTGCTTTGCTAAAGGAAAATCCAGTGTGTATCTGTACAAAAGAAACCTCCTTTTGGTTTAAAACAATTACCCTTGGAAAAAGTTTTTTGCTGGAATAACCTCAGCATAATTAACATGCAGCTGACAATCTGACAAGCTGCTTTTAAAGAGTCAGATATGGGAAAAAGATTTCCATCTGAGTCATGAAGCCTGTTACAAAGTTGAAAGTGCTATTCATGGACAGAAATGTCTTGACTTGGCTAACTGAAAAATATGGCCTAACCCTTTGGCCATCCACCCCTGTGCAAGCATTCAAATGCTGGACTTGGTTGTGTTCCAGCTTTGAGTCTTGCTGAGGAGTCTGCCCAGCAGATTGACTCTTGGTTAAGAGGGGAAGGCAGCCATACTGCTGCCCAAGTACCACTCTGCTGGATCCCCTGTCCATGGAAATCCACACTGCTTTGCCAACATCACTCCACTAACTGACAGCAAAAATAACTAACTCCCAAGGACTTCAAACGTATGATCCTGATGGGCTTCCTGCATTGCCAAAGGTGTTAAGCCATGGCTGGCAAATGAGCAGGGTCCCTGAGCTACTTCTGCCTGGGCAGGGACAGACAGAACAGATCACTCTATTTTTCCTTTAGCAAAGCTTTTACTGCAGCTCTAGAATAACACAGGTTGCACGCGTAACCTGCAGCGATGAGGGAACAGCCCGAACAGTGGCACAGAAGCACTAAAGTCAGACAGGAGGGAGTTGCGTGAACAGGAAAGATTAAATACCTACCCTAGCCTTAAAATAGGAGCAGGCAAGTGAGCTCAAGTGATAGCAGGAGAGGCCTCAGAGCCCGAAGGAGTCGCTCCTGTCTCTAGAACACTTGTCTCATTCTTGGTTACCAATCATGTCTTACAGTAATGGGAAGAGAGATTATGCTAACGGTGATCTGTAATGTCAGTGACTGATGTGACAGCAAAGTAACAAAAGATGCTGCATGGGAGTGAGACAGCAGGCTCGTGGGGATGTCCCTCGAAGCTTGGGGCAGGGAGCAGTTTGCTGCAATACTGTCAGTTTGTAATCCCACCACCGTCTGCCTTGGGCAGGACTTGTGCTCCTGAGCCACTCCCTGCACAGGATGGGGTCTGGCATAGCAGTGCCTGGGAGCGCCCACCTGGTGAAAGTTGAACCCATGTCACAGGAAAGGCTGCCAGGAAGGGGAGTAGTGACAACGCTTGTCATGCACCGTGTCCACACCTGAGGCCATCTGTCTGCCTGCGGGAGCTGGAGTCCAGCACACAGTTCGTGCTGTGTGGTCCTTCAGCATTTCACCTCAATCCAGTACCACTGCCAACAGCAGCACCTGCCCCTGACGTCTCACTGCAGACTCGAATGAGCACTGAACTCTTTTAGAAGCTGTTCAGTGACTAAATGCAGCAGTAACCCTGTGCATGGCGCACCAGGCTGGCACCACCTCCTCTTTGATTTGCCGCCTACTGCTGTTTCTGCTTAAGTGGCAGGCAAGGCTTCTGTACCTCTGCCAACAGACTGCCAGGGCTGTACATCTACCTCTATCAGCTGCTGTCTGACCACTGCCTGCATATTTAGAGGAGTACCCAAGGAGCCCAAGGCTGAACTACCACAAAGCTCTGCTATGCTCTTGCTGGGGCAGCTGGAGTCACCCTCTATCTCCCAGTACCTACAACAGCTGCCTTTGCATTTCGCTCAGATTTAACAGGTGACAGTCCCAAAAGGATAAAGCACAGCAAAATGAGAACAAGAAAGGCTGCAGTACAAAAGCCATAAACATGGCTGTGCTGGAAAAACAGGAAGGAGGCTCAGAGAAGGTGAGGTCTGCAGTTCTGTGGGATCAAGTGGTAACACATGGCTGATGTGAGAGCACAGAAGCACACTGAGGAAACATCCCAAATGCTGACTGTGCCCAACTGCAGTGGTCTTGGCAGAGCTAGGCTGCTGAGAAAGCACCTTGCAGAAGCAGCAATCAGCAAAGACAGGCTCTTCTCAGCTCTTGACTGCTGCATCCTTATTTCTAAACCTTCTTTGTCAACCCTCTCTCTTCCCTACTTCTCTCTCTCTAGGCTCATCTGGGAAGGAGGGGATTCGAGTGGCACCAATTGCTTCACCAGCAGCACAGGGTCTCTCTGGACCAGTGAGCCAGTGGGACAGTGTCTCTGAGACCAGAATCTGGACTTAAGTTTTAGATCTGTTTATAGGCTTTTGACATGGAAGGTGCTTCTTGCTACATGTCCCTGATGTGAGGCATGAGGCTGACTATACCTTCCTCTCATCTCTTTTATAGGTGCAATTCACTTTCTAAGCCTTCTCTTCCTGCAGCTGGAAGGAGTAGGAATGGGGGAAGTAATAGGCACTGTCTGGCTTCAGTTTGTCACAGAGCAGCACCAGCACTTGACACCTTGCTCCTGTTTTTCTCACAATGACTGGTAATTCCAGTCACTGAGCATGTGAATCCCCTCCCAAACCTTCCCCAGAAGTGTCCTGTGAGGCTGAGCAGCCAGGCAGAGAGCAACCCTTTTCTCTTGGGCAGTGATGGCCCCACAGCCCACCTTGTCCCCAGGGTGCTCAGATGAATGACAGTCAAGGAAATTCTCTCTCTATTTAGAAACTTGTTTCAATCCAATCAGGTTTTACCTTTTCTGCTTGGCTGAGCTCGTCCTTATTCCTGAGCTTATCCCTGTGCTTGGAATCTGGGTCAATGCTTTCATCTTCTAAAAACTGCATGTTCATATTCAAAAGCCAAGCAGCAGTGCGGTCCAGGGCATTGGGGTTCACAGGAGAAGGGGCCTACAATGAAACATACAACCATAATAAAAGAAAAACCTGTAACAGAAATGGTCATGAAGTTGGAAAGAGAATTTCCTTCCAAGCAAGCCCTCTCCCATGCTGCTCCTACAGCAACGAACAGGTCTGAGACACCAGAGCAGTCAGGGCTGAGGGTACAAACAACTCCTGTTCTGCATCTGCACATTATTTTAGGGCAAATAGCCTCTGACAGGCTCAATTCTTCCCTGATAACTGCACGGGAACAGGCTGCAGTGGCATCCTGCTGAAAGTAATGGACCAGGTTTCTGAGCAGGCCCTGTCACCTCAGGAGGATGTGACCTGAGAAGATGCAGAGCTGCAGGCAAATAGGGTGGCTCAACGTGGTATGTCTACTCTGCAAGCAGAGACTGCACTCAACTCTTCAGCCTCTCTTTTACTGAGCTGTCTCTTTGCTTGCTTGCTCTGGAGATTTTGTACAGGTAAAAGCAGAACTGCAAAATTAAATGCTCCCTTTGGTGCTGCAGATGCCTTCTTGGAAAACACAGGTTTCTCTTTGGCTAGACAACACTTACAATGCTGGAGAAGTTTAAAAGCTCAGCATCTTAGTAGTTCACTTCTAGGTTTGTTCATGTAGCTATGGGAGCTCAAGGAGCAGTGCTGATCTATGGTCAGTGACCTGCTGCTTTTCACTTCAAGCCTGGGAAGGGACTACTGATGATGTTCCTTCTGTATTTTCCAAGCACATTACAATGCTGAGAAAGTGCATCTCCAGCCATTTCTCCTCCATCCTGGGTCCCTATCAACTGCAATAAACAGGATCTGGATGACTTAGTCAAGGGAATCCAAGTTAGCAACACAGAAAAGCTGTGGACTTTCTCCTCCATTCAAAGCATTGGAGGGTGGAAAAACCTAGACACTGGCAAACAGCAGAGCTTAGAAGCAGGGTCAGGTTCATTCACCTCACTGGGGCTGTAGGCTTTCCGATGCTGTCTGCCAGCCTGGTCTTCTGGAATTTTATATCAGGTTTCAGACTCAGCTCATGAACATCATTACTTGCTGTAAGTCCTCACCCAACTTGGGGCTTTCTACTTTTTCTTCCACCTTCAGTTTGGGCACTGCTGCTCAGAATTTCTGCCTCCAAGAAGTGGTGACCACTCAAGTTCATTTCTGTCACATAAAGGCCACTGGTAAGGGACATCAATGAACACAGGTCAGCTCACTGTGCATGAGACATTCTGAGGACTTCAAGTCTTGAGAGAAATTTTGAGAGGCCGGTAGGGGTAAACGGAGAAAGGATCTGCAAACACAACTTGTCCAGGGCTTTCTGAAGGTCACCCAGTCTGCTGTTGTCTTTCTGGAAGAAACTGCCACCGAGCAGGCTGCTGCTGCTGCTTGCAGAGCTCTGTGCCCTCTGTACCTAATGACTATTGATCTGCATTACACAAATGCTGCTGCATGGCATGCCTGCTAATGTCAGTGCCTGTGAGTCAATGCCATGTGCACAGAGCAGCTCCAGACAGGGCTGATGAAACAACCTTCAGTGGGCAGCCCTGACAAAGGCACCCACAGGTGCCCTGTAAAAGAGAGGTGGTGACACCAACTTTGTGACTCTTTTAACATTACAGGGCTGGAAAGGTGTCTGAACCCTGAGCCTGGGCTGAGGTGAGGTCAGCTTTTGCCAGTTGTCTGCATTGTCTGGGTTTGGCTTACTTTCTAAACCTCTTCCTTTAGCACTGAGAGACCCTGCTGTGCTAGTTTTCTATAGGGTTCCTTCTGAAATGTAGAATGAATAAAGGAGTACTAAAAACTAATTTAACTATGCCAGGAAATTCAGGGGGTCCTCTGTCTGTAACCTACTGCTTTCAGTTTTGGCATCTCAAACAGTGATAGTTATTTCTGTGCAGACCAGCATGTGGTCTGTGACCAGAACCACTGCAGAGCTTTGCATAGCAGGAGCTTCCTCACTGGAGAGGAGCACACTGCTGCCTTACTGCTCTGCCCTCCCCAGATGCACTCATAGGAGGGTCTCAGAGCATATGAGTGTCCTGGAGTGCTATGGCTCCGCTGGGACAAGAGCAGCAGGAAGGAGATTCTTGGTTACAAGAGAAGATCGGAGCCCGGTCCAAGTCCGGGAGATGGTGCGAGGTTGACTATGGTATGGGATGAGAGCCTGGGCATGGAGAGGCAAAGCAGTGACAAGATGGTAGTGCAAGACAGAGGCATGGCTGCCACGGCCCTCCTGTCTCTGCCACCTACCGCCTTGCGGCAGTCACACGCCACGGAGGAACACGGAGAACGAGCACTGGTTTGTGTTCCCGGCCCTGCAGGGCCTCTGCCTCAGGCCAAGCTGGGTGCAAGAGCCAAGTACAGCCCCGCATGCAATGCCACCACCGCGCTGGCACTGCTGTGGTAAGAGCCACACTGACATCCCCTTCCATCGCAGCAATCCCCATAGGCCCATGGGCTGCCCCTGCCTGACCCTTTCAAACCCAGAGCCGGCAGAGCCTCAGGCTCACCTGCTTGTGCATGGTGCGCTGCTTCATCTCGGGGCTGTCGCCTTTGGAGGAGGAGGACTGCTGCCGCAGGCGTGCGCCGCTGCCGGGCCAGTCCGGGGAGGAGGACATCATGGTGCCGCTGGAGGGTCGCTGGTACTGCACCGTGTTCAGCAAGGAGGGTGGCGTCCGGCCGCGGGTGACGGGCGGGGGCGGCGGGGGCGGCTGGTCGATCCGCCTCTGCGGTCCGGCGCTGTTCTGCCGCGGCATGGTGGGCTGCCCGCCCTTCTCCGACAGCGAGAGCTGCCGGCGGGCCAGCTCCCCCGTCCGGCGGGTGAAGTCCTCGCCGGCGGCGGGGGCGGCGAAGCCCAGCTTGCTGGCCGTCAGCTCCTCGCTGTTGCTGTGGGAGCTGAGCGAGCTGTGGCACTCGGAGCCGGAGTCGCCCAGGCCGCGGGGGGACAGCGGGAGCCCGGCGGCCATCTGGTAGACAGGGTTCTGGAAGGAGAGGGGCGCCAGCAGCTGGGGCCGGCCGGGCACGCCGTCGCCGCTCGGCGTGGTTGGGGTCTGGCCTACCCGGCGCACGGTGGCCATGGCCGTCAGGCTGTTCTGCTGAGTCCGTGCGGTCCACACGCCCTGCAACTGCCCGAGGGACGACTGACTGTCATTGAGGGAGTCAGCCGCGCCGGGCGCGCTGGCCCCACTGTCCAAGAGCCGATTGTCCTGCAAGTCCACCATGGACAAACTCTTGCTGCCATTAGACATCTGCACGTCGGGCTCATTGGCCTCTGAGTAACTGGAGCTTCGGGCGGGCGAGGGCTGGGCCCCAGCAGACCTTGTGACAAAAAACAAGTCCTTGTTTTCAGGGGTTGGAGATGGTAACCGTGTGAAATCTATCAGACTGCGGGGAAGTCAGTACGTAAGGAAGAGGAGAGGAAAACAAAACAAAAAAAAAGAGTTGTGAATGCTGCACCAGAGCAGGAAAACGAAATCACTCAGAAGAAATCAGCGTGGCACAGCTGTGTGGGACAGGGACATCTCCCAGCCGCTGGCACGGGCAGGGACAGTGCAAGGGGAGCAAGGAGGGGGTGTGGAGGAGCCCTGGGCCAGCCCTGCAGGGGCAGAAAGGTGAGTGAAGGGTGTGTGGGTGTGCAGGAGGCATCACAGACACTGAGAGCTCTGCCTCTCTGGAACCACTCGACACACCCACAGTGCATCATCCTTTCTCCTTCCAGTCAGCTGTACCCATGCTGCTCCTGTGCCCCCTGCTGTGTACCTGGGCAGTAAGCTCCTCAGGGCACACTGGCCAATATCTGTACAGCATGGAGCACCATGGGGGCCTGATCCACAGGTCAGACAGCTCTAACAACAGAGCTAAAGTCTTGCTACTGAAGGTTATCCACCCATTCATGCAATATTGATTTCTTGAGGATAGGAAGAAAGAGCTTTGCAGTAGCTTAATGTGAATATACTGCTGATCAAAGACGGTGCATTGTAAGCAAGTATTTGGGTGAAAGCAAGTTGTCAGAGATCCTCCATAGCATTAGATTTAAATCATTGTACCTCATGCTGCAAAGCATTAAAGATGAAAGCTCTGATTACAGCAAGTCCAGCACCATTGCTACTTTTCAGTTCTAACTGGACTGTTAAATATTCTGTAGTTTCCAGTCATACTTTTTTACTAGCACAGTCTTTCAAACTGTATGGGCTTCGTTTAATTTACCACAAGCAGAAACCTCACAGTTCTGCAACAGTCATCCTCCCCATGAATGAAACTCATTACAGCCAAAAAAAGTACATTAGGTGACTGTGCCTGTGAATCATTGCTCAGCACTGAACACACTCACTGGTAAAAAAACTGGACAGAGCAGACCGGAATTCACTCGAAGATTCTACAGCTTGGCAGCTGTTAGAGAAATGTCCAAAGCTGGATCTCAGTGAGCTCAGCACATACCTTGTGTCTTATAAAGATGGGTAAGATGAACCCCCAAAATCTTGCACACTCAGAGACTCCATGAACTTCCTGACGATACCCACCCCTTTGAGGTTAGGACAAACAGCCCTCAAGTCCTCAAAGGAAGAACATTTCGCTTCTGCAGCCACATCTCAACAGCTGAGACCAAAACAGCCAAGTTCCTTATCTCTCAGACCACATCCTCAGTTTTGACTCTCAAAGGACCCAGGACGGAGCTGGGTGCACTACTGCCCACTGCTTTGTGAGCTGCATTCAGAGCTGAGCTGCGCCCAGCAGCAGTTCTGTGATCAGTGGATCTCCACACCTCACCCTGTCCTGCTTGTCCCTGCAGCTGCTCAAGTTTTGTCAGTAGATGACCGTTTGGTATTTCCCTGGCCACCTCCTGTGCTCTTACCCAGACAAGTCATTCTCTATCACCATTTTCTGCAGCCCCACGGAGATGCTGTTGCCAGCACTGGGCGTGGATGCGGCGTGATCGGCCGTGACCGAGACCTGCACGCAGGATGGGTTACTGAGCGCCGCGCTGACATCTCTCAGGATCCGAGGCAGAGGCCCAAGTTTTGTTGCAGTGCTCTGGGGAGAAGAGGGGGCACAATTACTACCAACATCCTGTATTTTCACTAGAGAACTAAGGACTTCGCCAGTTGCTGGACAGCCTCTTCAGTGAATACATGAAGAGTCATTTTTTCTGCTGTTACCCTCACTGCTGAGGCCACAACATGTGGGCCAGGAGAAGCCAGTGTGACTGAGAAAGGTCAGATACAGAAGACACTTATAGACAGGCCTGGTCCAGGTTTCTTGACAATAGCCCTTTTAATTAATAAGAAACCTTTAGAATCTGCATGCAGATTCAAACAAAATCCTGGTGTATGGCAACTCTGTCTTCTCATTCCACCTGCCCCTTCATCCTCACTCCTCAAAGATGAACAGCAGAGGAGGCAAAAGGATATTCACCTCCCTCAAAGAAGGATGCAAAGAACAATCTGCTTTCTGCATCATGGGCAAAGGCTGAGGAAGTGCTAAGGTGACCAACAGCTGCACCGTGCACAGATCCAGTTACTTGCTGGACATGAGGAAGGGTGTGGTGTGGTACTGGCCAACTGCCCTTCTCCCACCCCAAAGCCTGTCCTTGTGACCCTCCTGGATACCTGCTCCAGCTGAGAAATGACTTCCCAGAGTAGTGAGTGCAAAGTGGACAGTTCCCGGCCCAGATCAATGTAGCCTTCAAAGCCAGCTGTGTTGGAGATGGTCTCGGGGTTGGAAATCTCCAGCAGAAATCTCTGCATATTAGTCCATTCATGCTCCAGGAACTGATTCATAAAGGACATGTACTCCTCTTTGCTGCCGAACCTAGCAAGACAGCAACACGAATTCCAGCTAAACCCTTGTAAGCAGAACAGGTAGGGACACATGCAGGTAAGAATGCCAAAGCTTTCCTCTGGCATCTGAACCTCTCTAAGTCTTTGGGATCCCTGGGTTGCTAGCAGACACCTCATACACCTCACTGATCATGGAATCAAAATTAATTCCAGCCTAATCCAGCTAAGTCCTTGTCGGCGTGGGATCTCTGCAGTAGAAATGAAGGTGGAAGCTGGAGAAACAAAGCCATTCTTGCTAACCGACTGGTTACTGCTGGGTCAGTGCACAGCCTCCAGAAATAGGACCTGTCACTGGAAATAAAGAAACTGTAATGCCAAGCACCATCAACTGACTGAAGCCCAGTGAATGATGGTGGTAGGAATCCTGCACTCTTCCATGGGCACTGAGGCTGACTTCAGTCATGCCAGCTGCTGCTGCCCTGGCACAGTTGCTCCAGGGATCATCCTGGAGAGCTATACCTGCAGCTGGGTTGCTCCCTTGGGCTTCCTACAACCTCCTTCTGCCCTCCAAGTACACCATCCAGACTTCTATCTCAGTTGCTTATTTAGAGCACAACGGGGAGGGCCTCATGGTTCAACTGCACTAGCAGGAGTTGGTGCTGTGCCAGCGCCAGCGATTTGGTGAGGACAAGCTTGGCTGTGTGCCACCTGAAGGGCGATCTGCAGATCACCTTGGCTTAGTTAAAAGAGTCTTTCTTGCAAAGTGCTGAAAATCTGAAACCTCTTTATTTAGGGATTGGTCAGGAACAGAGGGAATCTGTCATCTGGTGTAACACACTTGCATGTCTTCTGTCTGTGCCTGTGTGCACGTAGGTGCATTCCTGACTGTCAGTGTGTGCACTGAGCTAATTTCCAAAGCTAAGAAGCTTTAGACTGAAACTGTCCATTCATGTTTTGGAAAGCTCATCATTTTGTTATCAGAGCTCAGGATAAGTAGCTCAGAGCTGCAGCCAGTGGAAAGATTTTCAGAAATCTCTCTCTTTGTTTCCATCAAACCAATGGGCTTAGTCAGAAATTGATAGTCCACCCATTCTCTTTTCATACCTTCCCAGCTCAGACAACTGCACTTGTAATAGGAGGGAAGGACCCAGAGCTCACAGAAAGGAAAGAGCAGCTCCTAAGCTGTGCACACCATTGCTCTGGTGCTGTTGGTGCCTCTGACAGAGGCCAAGCCCCGCAGACCACCACAGGACAAAGAGCCTGGCTGTGCCGGGGCGTCCGGCTGCCACCCCTCTCTCACCCATGTGGTCTAACAGCCTGTTTTCCTGCTCGTAAAACATGTCCTGTTTTGGAAACTTTAATGATCTGCCTGACCCAGCAGCGAGGGAACCAGTCCCAGAGAGACGTGCGGGAAAAAGCCAACAGGAAACAAACAGGAGGAAAGGAGCAGCCAGCGTGGGACTCCTGAGATTGCAGTGGTGGCTCTGTCTATGCACCCAGAGCTTCCTTTCCCCTCTCCAGACCCCCTCCCACTGCTTCACCCCAGCGTACTTGGCGAAGTTGGCGAGGTTCTGGGTGACCTTGGCAATGAGGGTCAAAGTGCGTGCAGTGCGGTCATCTGGGTACTCCTGCAGGAGGCTGAAGAGGGACGGGGACATGATGGCTGGGCAGAGGAACCGCAGGAACAGGGAGGCACTGATCAGTCGCTCACTGATGTCTGGGCGGCCTCGGTTGCTGCATTCTTGTCTCCATGAGGCAAAAACTTCTTTGAGCTCCCTTGGGAAGACACTGCAACAACAGAAGGACATGCAGGGGTGGCAGGTGCAAGGCCAGGGTGTTCAAGCTGCCACAAAGTAGTAACTAAACATGGTGCATATCAGCTGCAGGGCACAAGACTTAGACCTGTACTTTGGCAGAGCCCTCTCAGCCTGCTGACCCTCAATAGCATGGCTGTTGACACCAGCCACAGGCTCTTGTCCTTTTATTTTTTTGTAGTGTGTCTGTTAGGAAGCTCAATCCATGAAGCTGTCAAGAGAAGCAGCTCCCATCAGACTGATGTTCTTGGTTGTGCTGGGTGCCAAAACCCCAGACAAGTGAGAAGACAGATACGAAACAAACTGTGCAAAGCAGCTCATCACACAGCAGCTGGCAGTTCCAACCCAGGGGAAGCTCAGCCACCAAGAAGGGGAATGTCTCCTGAAGAAACACAGCACAGTGGGACCCTCTCAGGAGGAACACACCAGCAGTACCAGGGTCACCAGCACGAGGGCTGTACAAATTGTAATACTCCTGTTTAAGCACCTGGATTGAATCCCTCTGTGACTGCTACAAACAAAGAGTCCCACTGGAGTTACTCCAGCACAAGACCTCAGCCTGGCTTTCCTGGATACCACAATTCCCCTGAGGCCAGCAGACTGCAGCAGCCCTTATCACCACAGAACTGGCTGCCTGTTTCTGCTCAGCCCTCCCCAGCTCCCTGCTCCCACCTTATCCTGTTCCCAGCATGTGTTATTTATTCAGCTGGATACTCCCACGAAGGGAACAGGCTGGCAGTGGGTCCCACCACGCTGCTGCTGATCTTGTGGGTCCCTGGCAGACAGTTCCTCACCCGCCCCAGAGCCTGCCCTGGCCAGCAACCAGTGTCCCTGTTTCCAAACCAGAGCTATTTACCAACAGAGCTGGATGGTACAAAAGCAGCTATGTCAAAGGATGGTTTCCCAGGTTCCTGCAGGGACTACTGTGCAGAAGCAAAGCAATGCCAGAGGGTTTCTCACTGGTCAGTCCCCCTCTCTGAGACTGACTGCCCTATGGCTGAGCCTCACACAGCTCAGGGAGAAAAACACAGGTGCTGCATGGCCAGAGACACCATTCACTGTCCAGCAGCAGCAAGGACCAGGCGGGAGGCTCTGAAATGGAGAAGTGAAGCACATGTCCATGGGTGCTGCCCTTGTCAGATCCCCAGGTGAGGACAAGGTGCTCCTCTTGCTGCCAGCACCTTCTACCCTCCAGCCTCTGCTTCCCAGGCTACAGACACTCACCTCATCAGACCGGTCTGAGTGCTCCTTGCCACAGTTGCAGGGTCTGTGGGGTTTGTGGTTCACCAGAGTGGCAAGTACCCTGTGGCCAGAGGGCCATGGCCTCTAGCTCCATGGATATATTTTGAGCTCAGCAGGCAGAACCCTCACCCCTCATTCTGTTCTCTGCCAGCTGCAGACCACACTGCTCAGCCACATGGCCTGGCTCTGGGGGCCTCAGCCACCAGACACCCCATGCCATGCTGCCCACCCTGAGCATCCTGCTCAGCACTGCTGCATATGAAGGTCTGTGCCACTGCACTCCAGGTTCCCAGGAGGAAAGCTTTCTCTGTCCTTCTAACACGGGTGATGCCACTCCATGGAAGTGCTCAGCAGACACTGCCATTGCACTCAGCTTCTGCTGGCTTTGTGCCTTCACACACACGAGCTTTTACCCCCTGCTTTATAAATAACATTAGCCAATGCCTTCAGCTGGATAAATTCTCCTCTGTCTTGGGCTTGATCCACACAATTGGACAAAGCCCTTTCACTTCACGGTATTTGCACAGAAACAGGAGAATCCTTTAAGCAATTTAAGGCTTGACTGACCAGGACAGGTTGTACAGTTACTGGAAAGTAAACCCTTCAAAACGCAGGCAGCGGCTGCAGGCAGCTCCTGAGTGCTGCTCACCAGCACCGCCTGAGAGCCCATGAGAGCTGAACTGTGCAGGAGCAGGCAGCAGGCAGGCAGCTGGCTGGGTGTGACACACGGGCCCCTAATGCACCACCCGACTTTCCAGTAACCAGCTTCCACACGCTGCATTTCTGCTTACACTGAAACTTTCCAGATGTCCAAATTATGTCATAATTATAACAATTTTCGGTTATTGTAAGCCTCTTTCCTCTTGCTGACTCTCTGCAGCAGATGAGCAGGCACACTCTGGCACTCTATTTAAAGCAAGCTCGTTAGCTGTCAGGATACCTTGGCCAATCCTGAGCACTCGTCAGCCCAATTAATACCCAAGAACCACTGAGCACAAAGGAGCAAGAGGGAATCACTTGGAGCAGCAGCTGAGCTGCTCCAGCCTTCCTTCCTTGGAAAGGCTGGGCTGCAGGAACACACTTCCCCTTGCATTCCTGACTTTCCTTAGGTCATTTTAAAGCCTGTTTTTAGACTGACCTTTTAGTGCTGCTTTGGGTATTTTTAGGAAGACATAAATTCAAACAATTATAATCTAACTAAAAGCAGTGAATCCCTCCTGGGACAGCAGGTAAACAGCATTCCTGAGTCAGAGAGTTACTAATTGGCCCAGGATTAGGCAAGTGATACCTGCACAGAAATCTGCCCTTTGCTTATTTATGGTAGATAAAGGAAGTCTGAGTGAGCCTCCTGCTGCTTTTCTCTCCCTGAGCAGTATCAGGAAAAGCCATTCCCTTCCTGGGCTCACAGGAGGGGACTCTCTGTATCCTGGGAGATTACATCTAATGAGTTTTCAGACCTCAACGCAACAGCTGGGAATGGAGAGAAAATGAGAAATCCTTATTGTGGGAGACTTCCTCCCTCCAATAATATCCTTAGTTGATCTTCTGCAACAACAGTGCTGCTACTGAACACGTTAATAAAAACTAAGCCCAGGCTTCAGCAAGAAGACTGCAAATCCAGCAGTAAGACAAGAATGATCATTCTCATATGACCTGGACAAGAGCCTCTGGATATGTCAGCATGAAGCAGAGAGAAAATATTTTTATTTCTCCAAGAAACAAGTTTTAAGCCCATTTTTCCCCTTTTCAGGACATTTTTGTTGTAGGCATTATCTGCAAAAGCCCCACGGACTCCCTGCATTCCCAGTGCCCTGGGCTAAGCAGCTGGTAATGCCATGGGCACAATCATGCCTGACAGCCACCTCCACAAGACAGCATCACCACCTCACTTCCACTGGTTTTGCATATTGGGGCCTGTCTCAACTAGTTGCAAAAACTCTCAGCCTGAGAACAAGCAACTAGGAAATGCTTCAAATGCATACCAGGCCTTGGGCCAAGGAGGCCAAGGGCACCCCATCTCCACCTCAGCAGCCCCCTGGGGCTGGGAAAGAGAGGAGTGAACCCAGAGGAATGCAGGGTGCTGAGCCAAACAGCAACCCAAGGAGGAAGAGCAGCATCCTCCCAGCTCCAACATTCTACAACAAGACATCTGCCTGAACCTAAGCTCCCTGTGCTGGTGCAGCCTCCTTGCATGCAGGAGGAGTGCCAAAGAGTTCCAAACCTTCACCTCATGCTCAGGAGAGGCAGAGTCTGTCAGTCTTATCCAGATGAAACTGTTACATGGGTAGGAGACTCAGGGCATGCATTTCTGCCCTTGGTCCCAGACTTTCATATGTAGTTGGCATCAAGCCTCTCTCTCTGAATTGGTCACACTGGAAAAGGCATTTCATGTTCCTTGACTCCACTGCCCTGTCCCCATGTATCTGTGACTGTAACCCTCTAGCACCTACTGAAAACAAATGTGACAAGGATCAGTGAGGCTGTCACACCCCAGAGCAGACCCTCCGAACTCTGGCTGAGCAGGAGCTGCTCTCTCACCCCTGGCCATCTCCACCCTTGCTCATGGACCACTAGGACTCCACTATGCACTGCAGGATGTGGGCAAAGCCCTGCAGCTTTCCCTCCAAAGCTCTTTGAAAAGCCGCCCATGAGTGCATCTCAAGGGGCTGAGGATGGACTGCTGCCACCCTTGTCCCCTGTGGCTGTGCTCTCCCTGTGCTGACTGAGGGCATGCAGAGGGCAGTGATGCTCAAGGGATACCCACCAGTAGGAGTTGATGATCTTGCAGAAGGCCAGCTCGCAGCACATTTTCAGGTTGCTCTGATGTTCAGGAAGGTCTGAAGATGAGCACTTACTGGGATCCACCTCACAATTTTCATCTGATTCGTACAGTGCCTTGATAAACTCTCCTGCAAAACAGATGGTGGTGATGGGTATTGCAGGAACAAGAGACCCAGTGCCCGAGCAGTTACCCTACACTGGCTGAACAGAAGCAGGTGGCAGTGGCTCCTGGGGCAGGCTGTACCTCAGCCAGCTCTCAAGATCTCTGAGCAGATCCAGCAGCAGCTAGCACTGCACTGGGAGCTCACAAAACAGTACAGCACACCCCGCAGAAAGGCACCTGGACTCCCAACCAGCACATTTCATCCCTCTTCCCCACTTGGCAGCTCTGCCTCTGT
Source organism: Psilopogon haemacephalus (assembly GCA_013396835.1). NCBI lineage: Eukaryota > Metazoa > Chordata > Aves > Piciformes > Megalaimidae > Psilopogon > Psilopogon haemacephalus. The sequence goes on from VWZI01015448.1 coordinate 1,790,698, forward strand.
GGCTGTGGGCTATTGCAGCAGCACTCTGCTGCCAAAACACTCACTTTTTCAGCCTGCCCTGATCCCCCCCATCACACCAGTTCCAGAGATGCTCCCTCGGGCTAATCCAGTAGGAAGTATGCTGGCAAGTTCTGTAATTATTTGTAGGATGGTCTGCTACTGCAGACTGTGTCCTGGCACTGCCAAGCCACTGTGATTCACAGGAGAAATAGGTAATTAAAGGAAAGAAACAATTTTCTTGGTTTATTTTGAGATGAATGTCACACAAAATTAAATTAAAACATTTTTTCTGCATTTCCCTGCACTGCTGTTCGGTGCCTGGCTGCTCCTCACCCTTGCAGAGACTCAGTCTGTAGACCTGATTTGCTAGCTCCTCACTCTTGTGCCTCCCTCCACATCAGGGTGCATGGGCACAGACACTGACCACTTCATCTGAGGGTGCCTCCTATCACTTCCACATATGTCTAATTCAGGAGGAAGGCAGCTCTCCATCCCAGTCAGCACACAGCAGTGGCTGGGGAGAGGGATGTGGCACTCCTCTGTCCCAGTCAGCACACAGCAGTGCCTGGGGAGACCTGGTTAGAGGACAATAGGATTAAGAAGCAGTGTTCAGGTACCTGCAGACCCAGGTGACATTCTGGGAGCAAGATTTTCTTTGCTTTGCTTCTATTTCCAGTTGGTTTGCTCATCTCCTAATTCCTGTCTTAGATTTTCCCATCCTCCTGTTTTCTGCCTGCTCCAGCCTGCATTCCTATCCTATTGCCAAAACAGATTTTAATTATGTACTGGAGAGCCTCTCCAATGCATTTTCAGCTCTGCCAGCCAGCTCTGCTTGCCTGCAGGTGATGCCTCCTGTTACTATCTGACCCCATTCCTTGCTCATGCTTCATGGTTTCAGGGGAAGTGCTGTGCTGCATTGTGTTACCTTGTGGCATGCAGAGGAATCAGCTCCCTGAGAAAAGGTCTGCAGAGAATCAGTGCCCTAAGAGCGACCAAGAAATGCAGGCTCCTGCTGTGCTAGATGGAGCTGGCCTGGCAGCATTTGTGTAGAGCCCTCAAAGGGGAAGGTTTCAAAATCCTCTGCCTCCATTAATCTCCTGGCTTTTTGGAAATTTTATGAGGTAATCTACTTACAGACTTGCCTTCAACCAGAATGCATTACCAGGCAGAAATAAATAATGTTCCCTTCCCTTTTCTTGGGGGCTATCTGTTGGCTTGATTGAATTTGCCCAGTGATCTTCCCTTTCTTCAATGCTGTCATTATTATTATTATTATCACCTCGATAAAGTATTTACACCTCTCTGTTCCCTGCTAAAACTACACAAATCCACTAGCAGGAACCCAACATACTGAAAAATTAACATCTCAAGAGAAACCCTGCTTATCCTCCTGCTAGGATGTGGATTCAATCTAGCTGTCTTCGGCTGAGGTTCAGACAGGAGGCTTCAAAGGCAGCTTCTCCCCATCCTCACGCTGTGCTGCCTGCACACAGCAACACAGCAATTCCTTCCTGACCTGCCCAGAAGCAGAAGCTCTAATTATTTTCATTTGCATCAAGAGAAATATTTTTGGAGCCATAAATGTAGCCAGCACTTGAAAAAAAACCACCAGGAGGGTTCCCAGCGTGCTCCAGGAGGCAACTCTCATCACTGTAACTTGGGAGATTTCATCTGACTCAGGAGTGCTGCGAGGAGCTGGGGAGCGTCTCTGGCGGGGGTGTGCAATCAGGGGAAGGATTCAATCAGCCACTCTGACACTGCCAGTGCTGAGACAGAAGACTTGGCAGGCAGCATAATGCCTTCAAACATCAATTTGCTATCTCCTCTGAAAGCAGATCAAAGTGCTAGCTCAGCAGTGACCTTCACCTGGGAGCAGAGAGCTGCCTGCCACAGCCATGGCTGTGCCTTGGGCTGAGACCTCCTTGCCAGAGGAAGCCCTCCAGCACAGGAACAGTGCTGTCTGCTATGGTCATCTCCAGGGCTCAGCTGGTGGTCTTCACCCCGCAGAACACCCTGCAATTAGAGCAGGACCTCTATGGACATGACTTGCCAACAGTCTGTACGTACCTAAGGCATCCTGCAAGTATTTCTGCCCCACCAGCTTCAGGTATTCTTCGATTGCTTTGGTGGCCAGTGTGTTCTCCCTGAAAATGAGATGCTCATTCTCACCACAGCGATCAACTTCAGACATCATCAGGTCAGTCAAGAAATCCTGGAAAGCAAAGCCCATGGTGGGTCACGACGCAGTGACAGACAGAGCAGGCAGCATCCCCCTCTCATGGACTCACAGAATGGGATGGGTTGGAAGAGCCTTTAAATGTCAGCTGCAGTGAGCAGGATCACCTTCAGCCAGATCAGGTTGCTCAGAGGTCCATCCAACCTGGCCTGGAATGGTTCCAGGAATGGGGGCATCTAACACCATTCTGAGCAACCTGGAGCAGTGTTTCACCACCCTCAGTGTAAAAAATCTCTTCCTTATATCCAGCCTGAGTATCTTTCAGTTTAAAGTCATCCCCCTGCTAAAACATATCTTCATCTTTCTTATGAGTACTTTCTTATAAGTACTGAAAGGACAAAACAAGGTCTCCGCAGAGCTTTACCAGGATGAACAACCCAGAGGGGTCTCTTCTTCCTCAGAGTGGAGGTGTTGCAGATGAACCTATGTGTGCATGTTGCCTGACCAGCATCTTCACCTGCCTCCTGTTTTGCCCACCTCAGAGACAAGATGAGAAATCAGTCTCTGAAGAGTCACAACTTTTGTACCCCAGAAAACAATTAATTCCAGACCTGCACCACATTTGCCTCTCCATCAGTGCAGGGTTTTGGTTGGGTCTTGCGTCAGCCTCACATTTTGTGAGTGAACCATTTTCTTCACTGTTGAATGTGTCTGCATTTGGAGTGCAACTGCACTGGCTGCAAAACAGGGGCGTACTGAGATGCCTCACAGTTAAGAGCTGAGAGCCAAGCCTGTAAAATGCATCAGGATGTTCAAATGTTCCATTTCCCAAGTACTCAGGGAAATAATCAGCACTGCTCCAGCGCACTTTTGGGGCTGATGTGTTCACAACCCAATACCACACAATTTTATAACCCTGTGTGTTGCAGAGTGATGGAAGGGGTGAGCAGAAGCAGACCTCATGCTGACAGCTGCCCTGCACATCAGTCTGGGCTACTGAACTGTAAATTTGAAGATGAAAACAGCACTTCAGACCCAGCTCCATGCCTGCCTCAGCAGCCCTTGCTGATCGGAGAGGGTCACATCGCTGTCCGTGCATTCTGCTGAGAATCCACTACGTGGTGTAGCATTTGGTGTGCTGTAGCTGGTGTTAATGCAGGAGAAATGCCATGCAGCTTGTACTGCTAATACATATTCAGGTCCTGTCCTCTACTTTGCTGAAAGGAGAAGCAGCTCCGGGCCCCTGCTCAGCTCCTCGCTGTGCTGGGTGCTGCAAAGGTTGACCTCCTCCCACCCAGCACCACTCACCTGGACAAGACACAGGGAAAGAGGCTGCTGGCACCCTGTAAATCAATGCATTAAACCTCTTACTGTTTCCCCAGGCAAGAGACAGCAATGTTGACATACAAATTCGCTTTTACAACCAAGGGCACCTTTTTTAAAACTGCCTTCCTTTGAAACAAAATAATCTGCTCAGTAATAACCTTTCACTAAGAAAATCTCCTTCATTTGTCTTGCCTGTAGCAGATGTTAACCCGTTCCTGGCAGGTGCAGCAGGCACAGCCCAGAGCTGCTGTGCAGAGACCCAGGTCCTGTCCTTGCTGTCCCCAAGCAAGGTGCAGCTCTCAGAGCCCCCCCAGAGCACTGTGTCCACGACCCAGCCTGCTCCAACCCTGAATCAGGGAAGGAGTCGCTCAGGTCCCATTCCCTGCCAACGGCTGGCTGGGAGATTTGCAAGAGAGGCACTTAGCTCCACATCATTTTTCACAGTGACATCTCTGCACTGAAAGTTTAATCAAGGTTCAATGAACAGCTCCATCTGAACCCAATGGACTCAAAAAATTTCATCCACATGCCCTTCATTACTGTGCTGCTGTCCCAGAAAAGGGAAATCCAGGCTGCAGGCAGGCATATCTCTCATCTCAGACCAGGAGGCAGCTCCATCTCTCCTACCTTCCCACAATACTTGGACTGTGACCAACATACTGTCATGACCTCCTCTGAAAGAGCCAGAGGTGGAGTATTGGGGGGGGGTGGGGGGGAGGGAGAGGGGGAAGTTACTTCCATTATTTCTCTAGCCAGAAGATTCCCTTCCTCAGATCCTACAACATCTGCAACGCTCTGGCAACTGCAGAGACAAAATCCCTCCTGGAAGCAAAGCAAGTGCCTCCTCCCACTATTTTCTCTCAATTTGCCCTTTTTAACAGCCAAGTTGGAAGGAAACTTTAAACCCCAGCTCAAATCCTGGCAGCTACTATCTGGGTAACTCGATCACCTTTATCTTCCCTGCTCTCCCAGGGTGCGTTTCAATTCCAAGCCACAGCTCAGGCTGACACAAGGTGCTGATTCTTAATTAGCAGCCACTGACCTTGGCTTTGCTTTATTCTCTTTCCTGTCACTTTCTCAACATACTAATTATCTCAGGAACACCGAGATTCACAGCTTCTCTTAGCCAAGTGTTTGCTTCTTTCCCCTTCTTGTCAGCTGAGAACTGGCTGCAGCAGGACACGGGCCCCAGCTGCAAGCACAACCCAACTGTGAGCTGGGGCTATCGAGTGCTGGAAACCCAGGGGCCAAGTCTTAGCTTGTAATAACCTGAATCTGGGCGACTTTAGCTATCTACAGAATTTAGAATTTAAAATAAGACAAAGTTCCACCGTGGGACTCAACAGAAAGCCAGAAAAGATCCCTCTGAAACCTCTGTTGCAGTCACTATCCCCTATGGAGCACTGGCAGCTCCACAGCTGAGAAAACAACTCCTTGAATCCAAAGTGGAAAAGAGAGCTGCTGAAATCCCAGAGAGCTCCAGTGCAATGCAGAATCCAAAGCCGGGGTGTAACACGGCAGAATCTGCCCTTGTAAGGGACCAGGGAGCAGAGGCAAGAGGCAGGACACCCACCAGCATCCCACCAGCCATGGCTTCTTACCTTCCCCAGCCCATGCAGCCCCCGTGGCTGCAGGAGGCACTGTGCTGGGCTGTATGAACTGACCCTGAGATGCACCAGGGATCACAATACCCCCAAGCAGCATCCTTGAGCAAGTGTCCCTGCAGAAACCACTCAGCAGAGCTCTGTCAGCCTCCTCCATGGGGCAGCTCCCATGACATCCTGCAATTCTTCTCCCAGGGCCATCTCTCTCCACACAAAAAAGCCACATTGGCTGAGGATCACACGTCTGGTATCTCTGCCCTAAGTATGCCAGCAGCAGCACTCCGAAGACACAAATGGAATGCAAATACTTGTCAAATCCCTCCGGGGGCCTCACTCACCCACATACAAGGCTCTGCATAAAATGCAATAACTAAAGCCAATAAAACTCCCTCTTTCTGAGCAGCAGAGATCAGCAGGGGGTTGTTTTCAGTTAGGGCCCCTGGCAATGGAAGAAAATAAGATGCTTTATTTCATTACATCAGAGTTGAGACGGGAAGTAAAAGGTCTACAGTAAAAGTTAGGGGCTGTGGCAGCATTCTTCAGGCTTGCTCCTGTGTTTATTTTCAGGGTATCTGCTTCAGACTGGACAAAGCTGAACCTGTGTAACTGCAGCCACTGCACATCTGCTGATAAGAGCAATTCACAAATAAACAAACTCAAGCACAGCAGCACAAAGCTTCACTGCTTCCCAGCACTTCTCACATAAACTAAGCATGAGCCCACAGCCATGACCTAGCCCATCACTGCTGCTCTGAGCAGCAACTCTACTCCCCAAGAAATGCACATAGCGGGGTTGCTGCTGGAATGGCAGCAGGCAGAGTCCTCAGCATCACCTCAGTGCTCAACCACATCACCACAAAGTCCTCCCTGTGATGTAGCTTCCCCTCTGCCCGGAATGCCCCTGCTGCTCTGCAGCTCATCTCCTCACATCCTCACCCACAGCATCCTCTGGATAGCAGTCCTGGGACCTGGAAGCCCATGGGTTGTGTCACCCACACAGGGCAGCTGGCAGTGCTGGCTGAAGCTTGGGTTTGCTTCATGTGCCTCAAAGCATGTCCCTTAAGTATCTCCATCCTCATTTACCTGCAGTGTTTGGTTCTCTTGGGTCTTCATCTGTTGAGCTTCAGCTGCTACTTCCCCACCCCACCTGGGTGAGCTCAGCCTCCTGTCTCAAACCACAACCCAACAGCATCTTCTCCTGGCTGAGCATATGTCTCCTAACTCCGCCCTGTCCCTCAGCACATGGCAATTCACACTGCTGTGGAGGATCCCCAAAACCTTTGCCTGGAGAAGCTAGAAGAAGAATATGGAAATGGAGGTGATGCCCTGGAAACGAGCAGGCTGCTGCCCTGTGCTGCTCCACACAAGGTCCCCGCAGGTGGCCCTCTGTGTCAGGCAGCATCCTCATCAGTGCCGGTCCAGGGCTCAGCTGCCCTGGGGGTGGCTTGAATTGGAAATGGCTCATTGAGAAGTGAACTCCGACAAGAGAAAAACCAACATCTGCTCAAGGAAACAATCCCTCATTGCCCCTGTCAATAGGGCCAAGGGAGCGAACTAATTGCATTGCTTAAACACAAAAAAATGAGAAGAAAAAGCTTTTTCCCAGGGGACAAAGCCAGAGCTGAGAAGCCAACTAATTGAGTCATGTGTTCCATCAATAGCTGCCAGCCCTGCCTGCCTTGGTGCCCCTTGGCCCCACACACCCCAGCAGGCTGGGAGGGCTGAGCACCCCACAGTGCCTTACACTTCCAGAGCCAAGAAAGTCTACTCCACCCTTGCTGAAGGGTCTGTCTATATCAAGCATCGCAGTCCTGAAGAGGTTTGAGGTGCCAGCCTCTGTGCCCAGGGGTGTCATTGGGCAGTATCTGCCCCCTCCAGCTCCTGAGCCCAGCAGGCAGAAAGATGGAGCCAGTGGGTGCCTGGCATGGCCATGGTGAGAGCAGGAATGTTTCCTAGGCAAAGGGAGCCAACATGCAACACACCTTGCAGGATGTATCCTGTCCACAGCTAGGAAGGATTCTGCACCTCAACATCCTAGGAAGGTTCTCCAGCCCCTTCAGGATGTGTCCACAGCTGGAGCATGTGAGGTGCCACAGACCTGATGAGACCCATGGGCCCACACATGCCGCTTGGGTCACGCTCCCATCTGGGCTGGAGCCAACTGCTCCCAATAGCCTGACTGACTGACGGGCAGATTGACTCTGAAATAATAAGGTTCTCCACATCACAAGCCTGATTAATAGGATTGACTTAACCTTAAGAGGATTGAATTGATAAAGGTAATAAGATTACTGCTTATTTCAAAGACTAGCCCAGAGTCCAGCTGGGCTTTTATGCAAAGGTAATAAACACCAGGGGTTGGTAGGGCTGCAGGTTGCAGGTGGATGAGTGTCAGGACAAACCTATGTGCCAGTGCTGAAGCAGCAGAGGAATGTGGCACTAGATGGTGCTGAGCTGTGCAAGAGGAGCAATGAAGGGGCAGCGACTGGGTCCTAGGCTGACTGTGAAACTGAGGACCTCAGCTGAGTCCTTGACTTTTTACAATCACACAGGTCCTCTGAGGATCTGTGCTGGACACTTCTCTCACAGAAAGGTAGTGATGTTCTCCCCTTTGAGCCCTACAGCTCATCCCTGATGCCTCTAGCACTATTTTTCTTTGGGAAAAGGAGGTGAAATGGCAATGTGAGGGTTAATGCACAGGAGTCTGTGTCCATCACCTTGCAGACACCTTGCTTGAGGCAGTGAGAAAACTTCAGTGAGGGATATAACACACTGAGGGGTCTCCATCGCCTCCTGAGGGGCTGGATCCTGTGCTGGAGGCTTAGAAACTGCTCACCACCTACAGCCAGAACTCTGATCTCCACACCTGCCACTCACTGGCTTGCTCCATCCTTTCAACCAGCCTGACTTGTGTTTAGGGAGAGGGGGAAGTGGTGGAGGTGCTTATGAAACTGATTAAAAGCCTTACTGGCTCAACTGTGCCTGCTATAAAACATTATCAGGGAGATGAACAATTTGTGGGGCAATGACAGGGCTGCTGCCAGTCCTGCCTAGGGCAGAGCGTGTGCAGCATTCCTGCTGCCCTGCCCTGTGTCTGCAGCCTTCCCAGTGCAGGCATGGGAGCAGTGCTCCCTGAAGGCACCAACCAAAGCCAGCAGCTTCCTGGGCTGTGGCACTCCTTTCCAGTGCCCTACTTGAGCTGAGCAGTCACTCTGGGGCAGCCCTGCAGAACATTCCCAGGTGCTGCACTCCAACCAGCACCGCCAGTGGGGCTCTGCCTGACCACCCTGCACAGCAGAGGGGCTCATAGGGAGCTTCTAGCAAGCTCACAAGGGAGGAGTAAATACATCTGCTTAGCTGAAGCAAATGCTTGCAGCAGAAACAAACATGGACACATGTTTATTCTCCACTCCATTCACAACACGGTAAATATTTATTTCAAATGAGCAGCTGGTTAGGCAGAGCTTCTTGTGGTGCTGGGTTTGATCTACCAAGCGTTTGGACAAGAGAGAGATTTTTACATATTTATGGTCATGAAATGAGCTCCAAAAGCTGTGAGACAGCCCCAAAACTCATCTAAGCATGAGAGATATTCTGGAAGCATCGGAAGTCATGATTGGTCTCACTCTGGGGAAGGATGCAGCCTGCCTGTGCACACCCACATCACACAGGCCACATCAAGCCATGCTAATGGCAGGGGTGAGCATTCCCAGCAACAGCAGGGATGGCAACAAAATACTTTTAATTAAGTCTTGGTGTCTTTTTGCCTGTGAGTTGCAAAACACATGAAAATCAGTGGGCCTCTCTCCACACCCTCATAGGTAATGTTTCAGCAGTGCGTGCACTGGGAAGCTGAAGTACTTAAGTCAAGGGCAGATGCTGAGAGCCTGCATCCCTGTGTTTAGCCATAATGTCCTGCTTCCAGCCCCTACTCACCATAGAAAGAGAAAGTGAACAACCACTTGCAGCAGGCCAGCTGAGGCAGGGCTGGATGTCTGTCAGACTCTCGCCCAAGCTGTGTGCACTCTCAGCTTTACCAAAACACTTTCCCCCTTCTCTCCACCCCTTTGCCTTGGTGGCTGATCTGAGGTTTCCAGGTGTGGCCTGGTGCACACCAAACCCTTGAGAAGTTCTGCAGGGATGAAGCTTTTCCCTTTCCCAAACAGAGATAAAAGGAACTGTGGACTTTGACTCTCCGTTTTCACTCTCCACCCTTCAATCTATTGTGATGTGGATATCAAGTTCAGGAAGGAGCAGATATTGAGAGTGAAAATTCAGCTACAGTCCTTGCTTGCAGCTCTGTGTGTTCTGCTTCTCAAGCAGGAAGGACATCTTGGCTTTTACCAGCAGTCATGTGGCCAGCAGGATCAGGGCAGTGATCATTCTCCTGCACTTGAGAGTGGTGAGGCAATGCCTCAAATATTGGGTTCAGTTTTGTGCCACTCACTACAAGGACACTGAGGTGCTGGAACAAGCCCAGAGAAGGGCAACAAAGCTGGTCAAGGGTCCTGAGCATGGAAGCCTTCTCTGAGGAGTGACTGAGGGAACTGAATGAAAACATTCTCTACAAGTCCCTGAAAGGGCTGGAGAACGGTGGGGGTCAGCCTCTTCTCCCAAGCAAGGTGACAGAACAAGAGGGAATGACCTCAAGTTGCACCAGGAGAGGTTTAGATTCAACATCAGGAAACATTTCTTCCTTGGAAAGGTTGTCAAGCCCTAGAAGAGAGTGCCCAGGGCAGTGGTGGAGTCCCCATCCCCGGACGGGACTCCGTGCAGATGCAGTGCTGGGGGATGCGGTTTAGTGGTGACCTGGCAGTGCTGTGTTAGTCCTGATGATCAGAAAGGCCTTTTCCAACCTAAACGACTCTGTGATGCTAATCTGTGACTCAGGCAGTGCTCGTAGCAGCATCAGATACTGACAGCTGACTGCTGGGGGACAGCTCAACATTGTGACAGAGCAAAGTGAGATGTCTGTGGGTGAGTGCAACCCTTCTGCTGTCTGCAGGGCTGTGAGGGGATGGTGCTGACTGGGGCTGGCAGGCTCAGCACCACCCGCACAGCACCACATCGCACCTCTCCTGCAGCCTGGACTCCTGCACCCAAGGGGCCCTGCCTCATTAAGGGATTCCACCACAGTTACAGCACTTCACTACAGGACAACAGGGCTGAAACTGTGCGAGAGCAATTAGCTGCTAACGAGTCTTCACAGATAATCTACTGGACACTTGTTCCTCAGCCCAACTGTAATTGCTGCTTTAGCTCAGCTACAGCAGCCAAGATCCACAAACCCCCTTTATCAGCAAAATAAATTAATGGCTGCTGATTGCCACGTCGGCACTCTTCAGGGCAGGGGAGAGCTCTGAAGAGGTCACTGGAAAGGCTCTTGGCAAGGCACAAGGATGAGGAACCCACTTCCAGCCTAAGCAAGCTTCAGAGGGTCACAGGAGGACAGAAGCCTGGAGGAGGGGACACTGCCCCACTGTCCCTGCACACCAGCGCCAGGGTGATCCCCACTGCTGCAGCGGGCTGAGGTCCTCACCCAGTGGATGCTGAGATCCAGAGCTGCTTTCTAAAGCCTCCATCTCCACCCACTGGTCTCTGGCCCATTGGTCCCCAGCCTGTTGTTGGTCTCCATGGCTGTGTCCCCTTGGTGGGCTGTGGTGCTCAGCCCTAAGCTTCCCTAAGCTGTGGTGGCTGCACCCATATCACACAAGCAGAGGTGAGGGTTGTCTCCCCTCCCATTCATTGTTGTTTTTTTTTAAATCTTACTACTCCTCTGCTTTTCCCTTCCTCTGCTTGTCCAACTCCTGTCCACGCTGCCTGGTCCCATGCTCCAGTAACTCCTGCTGCTCTGACAGCTCCCTAAACCCTGTGCTAATGCTGATGGCAGATGACAGGCAGGGAAAGCAGAAGCTCCATTTTAGGGAGAAATTCATCAAGCCTGTTTACTGTTTGCTGTTCCCTCGTGCAGAGCCTCTGGGATCTCAAGCACTGATGCAGACACATGTCTGGAAACAGAACTTGCTCTCTCTGGAGCCTCTCCAGTATAGAAGAGGGAGAGGGCAGAAGCAGTGACAGCAGCCCTCAGCCACACCCACACACGATCCACGGTGAAGCCTTTTGCAGCACGACCATGTAAGCTGGACAGAGTCTTTCCTGGCAACATCATTCCAACAAAGGTCCTGGCACAAGTGCCACCAGAGCAAACAGAAGCACCTATGAAGCTCGCCTTGTGTGACCAGAGAGCAGCATTTCAGACACCGTGAATCCAAACCCATTTGTGTCCCCACTGACAACAACACAGCCAAGAGGACCACGACTGTCATCCCTCCCTGTGCTCCTGGGGTCTGACACTGCTTCCTGGGATCAGGGAGGCTTTAACTGAGCTGTTTTCTCTGCCTCTGCCATGGCAGGCTCATGGCCTCAGAATCCTCTCAGTAAGCTTTGCCTGCCTTGAATTAGATCAGGAGGCCAAGCCACTTCTCTGTCCAACAGATGGTAACTAAATCTAATCCACAAACCATGCCATGGTCCTGGGCAGCAGTGGCAGCTGTGAAGGAAGCACAGCCTTGTGACTGCCCCTCAAGTGAGGAGCTCATGTCTCCTCAGGGCTGCAAAAGCTTTGGAAGTCTTCTTCTTCCTCAGCTCTGCCCATCTCAGCGAGATCTTATCAGAGACAAAAGCTGATGCTCCAGCTCCTGCAGGCCTGGCACTGTCCACCACAGCTGTGCCATGCCACCTAGGGATGACGGATGGTTTGCAGCAAACAGTCATACAACTCCATACCCCATGTGCCAGGGACCTCAGCACTTGCCTGTCGTCCCCAGTAAAGGAGTTTCCAGCTCTGTCCACTCCCCTTGGAGCTTCACAGATCACAACCAAGAGTAAATTCCACTCTCTGCCTCCTTCCCTTGACCTGGCAGAGGATTCCCAACCTTGAAGGATGTTCAAATTGATAAAAAAACCCCTGAATTTCCACCACTCACAATCTAGCCAGCACCAACCCCTAGCAAGCACTGCCCTGGGAGCACCCCAGGACCACTGCTGCCTCTCATCACAAAGCACCAGACCAGATGCTGAAGATTGAGCTGACTCACACGCGTGCCTGAATGTGGACTTTGCTCTGGACTTCTCATGTCATTTGCTCCTGTTTGGCTCCTGCCATGCTGGTGCCCAGCACAGCAGAAGAGTGACAGGGAAGGAGTGCAGCAGGGAACATGCTGGGTTCCCATTGGAATCCCTAGCACACACATGCTGCTTAACTTAAGCCAGCACTGCTCATGTTTCATCCCTGGGAACTGCCTCCTCACTTACTTTCACATTTGTGCCTTTGATAAAGCCTGCCCTGGAGCCTCCAGAAGGAGAGAAAAAACAACTCACTTGGCATCTGATGGTCCCACTGACCTCTTTGCTAATTAAGCAACTCACACTGCACATGCCACCAACTTGTTAGTAATTAGAAGCAAAAGCAGAGCGCACTGAGGCTGGCCAGGCCTGAAGCCCAGCTGATGGGGTGATTTCCAAAATGCAACACAGGAGCTTGCTGCTGCCGGGATGGAGTAGATGGTGAAGGGTCTTACCTTGGCCTTGCCTGTGCTCTGCAGGATGTGCACCAGCGCAGATGCCATCTCCTCTTTGTTCTTCACGCTCAGCGAGGGCTCCAGCACCGAGCACAGCACCATGTAATTGTTAGTGATGTACTCAGCAAACTCTTTGTACATCTCCATGGGCAGGATGCTCATGCTCTGGTAGCGCGACTTGATGCGGATCATGGGCCCCGGGGACTTGCCCTTCCCGGGGTTGGGGCTGACCACTGGGTACCATTTCTCTACAAACTGCCGACCCGTGACGGAGCTGACAGGGATGTTCACTTGCCCAATGAAATTGGTCTTGTCCTTCTTCTTCTTCTTGTCAGTCTCTTTGTATAAGTGCACTGTGATGTTTTTGAGTGATGGGAGGTTATTAAATTCAAAGTGCTCCCCCCAAAACACGTTATCAGTTTTCAATTTACAGGTAGTTCGTGCATAAAGAACGTCGTCCAGGCATAACTCACACAGGTACTTTTTCTTAGCTGGCAGGTCCTTGGCTTCAATAATCCATAACTTTAACATATTCTCTACCCTTCTGCTGTTGTCCTGAAAAATAATGAAAAAAAAAAAGAAAGAAAGAAACAGAACAACAACAAAAAAAGGTCAGTAAAAAAGAACTCCACAAAGCCAAGCAAAACAAAACCAGAGAGATGAGTTAATTATTTCGGATGTGCTAAATGAGCAGAGGCTTAATTACATTTTATTTTAAGGAAATACTGGCTCTCAGGAATTTGCATAATAGCACTACTTATGTTAATTTTCCAAATATCACCATGCTCTCCATGTCTGCTGGTGCCAATTAATATGAGGAACAAGGAAGATAAACCCCTCCAAATCATAAAGGTACCATTTCCCCGTTCAGTGCTGAGAGGGCCCCAGAAGAAACCAGAAGAACCTCAACAATCATTAATGGCTTTCAAAAAAACCCAAGAGCTATGGTAGTGGAATCTCACAGCCACCTCCCTTCTCAGCACAGCTGCCTTACAGCAGCACTGGAGTATATTTTCTTTACTGTAACAGAGCAACAACAAAGAGATCTGAATGCACACCCAGGGATCACCTCACCCATGGCTGGAACATGACCATTTCTGGCAGGGAAAGAAGCATTTGCAAAACCTCTCGGTATTTTAGGGCAGAAGTCCAGAGCACCCAACTGAAACTTCGAGAGGAATTGTGGGAGACAAAGTGAGTCCCACAGCACAATCAATACAGTTCAGAAATAGAAACCTGGCTTGAATATTTTTCAAACAGCAAGAGAGGAGAGGATGCTGTGGATCTTTAAGAGCTCCCCAGTGATGCTAACCTCATCCTGGAAGAACATCCAGGGGCACTTGGTGCAGGAATGACTTGAAAGATAAAGCACTGCTTGGGATTGTGCAGGAACCTGTTTTGCTTGGAACCCCTCACTGAAACAGCAACCATGACTTAGCCTGCTCAGCCTCAGAGTCTAGGCAGGAACATTTGTGCTGGAAGTCTACAATGGGGTACTGTAGGTTCAGGAAGCACACACAGGAACTATACAAGAACACTGAATTCCTGATAGAAATATCAAGTCAGATACTGAGAGCTTATTGTCTACGAGCTCAAACAAAGAAGGAAACTTAGCCATGAGTAAATGGCAGGGTTTGGGATGAGGGCACACTTCCAAATTAATTTCTATTGACCTCTGCATCTCAAAGCCACAGTGATGTGCCCAGCCCCAACTCGCATTCCTGGGACTTTTCTCATGGCAAGTGCGACCATGCAAACCTTTACAAAGCTCTTTCAGATCATTACTACCAGGCTGCTGCACTTGGAAAGCACCAGAATCACTGAACTCTGCATGCAGGAACACACTGCTCGAGGCAGAAGTCCACCTCTCCCCTCCACTTCTTGTTCTGATATTGAAGGGAATCTTTTATATTGACATTTGGCACCGTGCTGGGAACAATAAACCCTGACACAGAGGGCTCCTTCAGCAACCTGCCAGGCCTGGACCTAACTTATGTGCACAGTTATGTGGCTCTGATACTAGGAATGAATTCTCAGGAGCCCGTCATCTGTGTCTTCTCTGATCAGCAGAAAAAGGCTTGTTGATTGAGCTCATCAGTTGTGTGCTCCTGCAGTTGATTAGTCCTGATCAATCTTCGTTAGGTAACCCCAGAGCAGAGAGGGAGCAGCAGCTGCAGACTTATTTTAGGATGCACTTAGTGGGCCATAAACCAGCACATTGGGTGTCCCTGTGTTCTAGTGGAGAGAAGGATTTGTTTCTGTAGATCCCAGAGGGATTGACTGTGCCCCCTCAACTGACTGAAGAAGAGAAACCTACCTTCCACCGTGGCCCCAGAGAACTGACTATGCTGGGCAGCTGAGTTTCTCCATCACTAAAGCAGTCTTCAAGCAGTACCAGAGTCAGTCGGGAGGTGTGATATGTGAGCCCTTGAGACTACTCAATCTTGTACCTTTGCTGGCAGCAACCTGCCATCTCTCCCAGAGCTTTTGGGAGGTGGGAAGTCCTACATAAGTGGCACGTATCGCCAGTAACAGAGCAAGACTGAAGACTCTTCAGATCTGATCAATTCTTAGCAACAGCTGAAACAGCATGTGCCGAGAAACGGGCGAGAAATAATTGGCACTTGTCTGTAAATATAATTGTGGGAGAAAGCAATATGGAAACAGACTGACCCACAGTTACACTCACTCACTGAAATGACAATGCATCCCCTGCTGCTACCATGCACTGGGCTATAAAATGTAGTAAGGAGGAGCTGAACTCTACCAGAGGCAATCCCTCACAGCCAATACCTTATTTGGGTGCACAGCACGCCGCAGGTTCTCCATCCATTTATCTCGCTCCGCTGCAGAACGACAGGAGAAGCACTTACTTCCTGATGAAGTCGTCACCTACAGGGAAAGGAACAGGATTATGTCTTGACCAGCACACTGCAGACTGTGATCTGGGGGGAGAGGAGGAGTTGAAAAGATGCTAGTGGATTGTGTACAGTTGTTGGTTTTGTTTGTTTTTTGGTTTTTTTTTTTAAGAAAACAGCTTTACCCAAGCATGAAGCAACAGCCCCTAAGGCTAGCAGAGAAACAGGGCAACTCTGTATGTTACAGAAATAATCATGGAAGCAAATTCCAATTACTTCTCCTCTTCCACATCAGAAAACACTAGATAATGGGGCCCATGCATGCGATGCTTTAAACCACCAAGTTCCACAACTGAGAGAGTGCAAATCCTCAGATGAACTGAAGATAAATTGCAACCACTTGGCATTCCTCCAGATCCAGCCCAAAGCTTGTGTAAGTAACAACTCACTCCTTATTTTCAGCAGAACACCAGGCCCAGAGAGGCTGGATGATTTCCTACCTTCCCTCTTCATGTCCTCTTGCTTCTGCAGACCATGCTGTGAAGAACCTGGGGACAGGTACATACACCCCACTCCCAGAAGCATTATGAGCAGCAGCTCACAGCCTGGCCAGACACACTCCCATGCTCACAGTGCCAAATTCTTGGCTGAGGAGAACCAAGCTTTAGTCCTGGATGGCTGGGGAAGTCCTGCTGCACACTCCTCCCATGCTTCCAGTATCACTCCATGGGATCTTTCTGCAGTATCTGTGTGACTTCCTCTCACTATTGGGATTTTATAGGCAGGTCTTGAGAAGAGTGACATTTGCAGTGGTGCAAACGTTTCAGGTTCCACACCACATCCCTGCTGCCACATGGAAACTCAAACACTAATGACAGGCACCAAATGTTTCTTCCTATTCACCACACCATGATTCCTTGCAATCAATTATCGAGCCAAGGTCTAAAAGGCCAGTAGTTCTCTAGTTCTCTACACCTTCTCACATACACATATTCCTCATGCTGCTTTCTCCTCCAGGTCCTGCTGGCAAGCTGACAGCTCATGACCGTGGTACCAGAACCCTGCCCTGCCCATAAAGCCCTTCACAGATGCTCTGCCCTCCTCTGCAACTGCTGCTTTTGGTGGTGTGCAGTAATATTCTTTATGTGCATCTCTGCCTGCAGGCCAAATGGACCTGGCTGATACTTTAAATCAGTCCCCTCTGAGCTTCATCTCCACTGGTCTCAAGCTGCAGAATTATTTCCAAGTACTTTTATCATCTCACAGTGTTTGTGTTTACATGCTGCACACTGGGTTATCTGCTTCTGGGAGACGCAATCTCCTTTAATTTCATGTATCTCCCAGAAGCCTAACCTGCTCCTACAGCAGAGCTGGCACTTGCTAAGCTTTGTCATTAGCTAACCTCAGTGATGTGCTGAATGCATCCCTTCCTTTGAACAGACATCTTCTAAGCAGGGCAAAATGAGAAGAGGCCAAACACATCCCTTCCTCTGAACACAGACATCTCACCAGGACAAAATGAGGTCTGTCCTGTCTTTACACAGCAAATGCAAGAAATCTTCCAACCTTTGATATCCCAGACACATTCTCCTTCGGATGGACTGTCCTCGCAGGCTTTTATCCTCTGTCCAGTAAAACTACACATCCTGCTGAGCACAAGTTAGCTTCTATTGCCAGGAGAAGAGTCCATATTAGCAGGCACTGCAGTACAATCTTTTCAGCATCCTTTCATGCTTCAGTGTATTCCCAGCTTCCTCAAACTCTCTCATTACAAATCTGGTCTGCTTCATCTTCTGTCTGCTGCTGCAGATGCTCGTGTGAACCTCCATCCCTGAACCTTCACAAACAGACTTCTGGTGCCACAACAGATGTACCACTTGCCAGACTGTGTCTGTGGTGCGCGATCCCCACGCCTTGCTCTGCCAGAAGGTCTGGCAGCTCTGCATCTTGATCCTCCTCTCACTAAGAGCTCCTGCAACAGCATTCAAACTGAGCACAGCCTGACCTGACTGCTCCTGAGACCTAAGGAAAAGCCACACTTCTCAGAACACTCCTCAGACAAGAACCTTAGATTCAGCATCTGAGCCCCATCTGATCTGGCCCACCTGCTCCAGTTGCAAAAGACAGCATAATTCACGTTCCTGTCCAAAACCTCATGGCCCTGACACTCCTGGTAGGGCTACACTGCCCTGCAGATGCTACAGTTGTGTTTCTGTAACCCCCTACAGATGTTCTGGCAAAGGTCCAGAAAATTCAGTCTCCACTGATTGCTTAGAAATCAGCTAATAAATGCAGAACAGGTCAAAGAACACCTTTCAGTCAACTACACCATTAGCCCATTGCCTCAAGAGCCATTTCTTACCTAGCTTCTTGTTCAGCCCTTTTGTTTTGACGGGAGTTTGGTCTATGAAGGCATTTGAAAAGTGTTCTCAGATCGAAAAGATTTGTAGGAAACTTGGAAGTTCTTCCATAAAAGAGAATTACTACTTCTCTGATTGCTACTGAAAGATGCTTTCCTAAAGGCAAGTTCTCCATGGTGACACACATGGATCCCACAGCTGCCTAGAGGTTTCATATCCAAATAAATAAGCAGGCAATTTAGCTGTCCTTCTACTGAATCTGGTAATTTAAGAGGTTGAATATCTTAATAGATTTTCTTGCCACACTTAAGTCAACATATTATCATTGAGTTATCATGGCAGGATTTATGATTCAACTCCAAATCAACTACTGATTAACTAATCACTCAACACCTAAAAAAAAATTTCTAACTGTCACACTTCAATGGCAGCAGGGCAAAATCCTCCTGTGTCAGACATGAAGCACTCTTGATCTGCTGGAAGTTGAAGGTTGTATTTATCATGTGTGACCAAAAATGTAACTTGCCCTGGATCTGCAAGCACATTCCAGCTTTGAACTGACCTAAACATCAATGGCATTCATGACCTTCATGAGATATTATTTTGATAGTGTATTCTGGTCTCATTGAGGTTGGGTATGCTAGAATACTATAAATGTACAGGATAAACTCAATTAATAAAACTCATTAATTTCTGAAATGTTACTTTTTTTTTTCACAGTCACTAACTGCAGTCCTTGCATGGTTGGTCTCTTAAATCTGCTAAGATCTTCTTGTTTTAAGAATGCCTCAGGTACAGCACAGGATCCTCAAGTACACCTGAAGGAATCTCAGTGGGGTAACAAGAGATGATGACAGCTGAGTTACTGAAGCAGCTTCCCTCTGTGTTCAAACCATTTCAAGGGGAAGGTTTAAGGCTCAAGCCAGTGAATCCCATCATGACCACATGCAGAAGGGGAAGGCAGTGATGTGTAGGCCAGCTCCACAGACCCATGATGGCTGCTCAGAGCACCAAGGGCTGCGAGAGCCACATTGAACATTTGCAGAGCTGGACTAAATTTAGTGGAGCTAAATTTAACTCCGCTGAATTCTCCCTTGCTCAGGCAAGGCCTGGATGAGGAGACACTTTCAGTTGTACTCGAGCAACTACAATTTTTCTTCCTCTTGCTCCACATCCCCCAGCTACATCCTGCCACAGCCCAGACACACGCTGTGCAACAAGACAAGACTTCAGTCTGCCAGGATAGTGACAGAGCCCTTGGTCCTCACTTGCCTGCCTGGCCCAAGTACCCAGGACCCCCCCAAAGCCAGGAACAGGCTCAGGGAGGCTGGACTCCCAGTCTCCTTTACTGGCCCAAGATGCTCACTGTGTATTTAGCACACGCAGCAAGTGCAGCGGCTCTAGACAATTATGCTGATGGGGAAATCTTCTAAGCAGAAAGGAGATGATGCTGAGTAACTTCTGTAAGAAACTGATGAAGAAGCCCAGTAAATACTGGCTGCCAAGTACTCAGCAAGTTGGAAAAAAACAGGTTTCAGAGAAGTAAATAAGCTGCAAAAGCCAAATGCAGCCTGTGGAAGAGCACTGCGTTACTGCTGAGTCCTTAGCCTCAGTGGAGCTGAGCCCCAGCTCCAGCATGTTCTAATGCAGGTCGAGCTAGAGACAAACAATTGCACCTTCACACAGGCAGCTGCCTCCAAACCAGCCACTTGGGTTTTTTCCACTGCAGATGGCTTTGGCACCTCTTGCTTTTGTCTCCCTTTGGGTGTGCTGCCAGTTCCTTCTCTGAACCTGCCCTCTTCAGCACAACTCCATCTGCAGCCATGTCAAACCCTGCCTCTCTGCTCTGAGCCACAAGGCTGCTACTGCTGCAGCTCACTGGAGGAGCTCACTGGCACCAGTCAGCTGGTGATGGAAGCAGCTTTTTAGGTAGCGTTCACTGCCTGACCACCCCATCCCAAGGAGAAGGTAGCTGAGAACTGCGTAAAGCTGGCACTGCCCAACAACAGCAACACTCTGCTTCTCAAAGGGAGACAGCAACCTTGGCAGTTCCTGACAGATCTCCCTGGAGAGCAGACCCACAATGGCCTCAAAGTGAAGGGACAAGGCACCATCACCAACCAGCAGCATCTTCTCAATCCACAATGCAGAAAATATCTTGGTTTCTGTCACCTCCGTTGACTCTGACAAGGTCCTTCTCATGGGACATGTCCTGGTCAGGGCTCCTCTTCCAGGACATCAGCTGAGTTTTCAACCTCATGCAGACTTCAAGCAGAGCTTTCCCAGTTCCAGGTTTTACTGCTCTTTGCTGAGCTTCTACTGAAAGGTGGCTGCAGTCTTTGCCAAGCCTTGCAGTGCTGAAGGACTCAGGAGCACAAGCTACAGATGAGATCCTCTAGTCATGATGATACTGAAGGCAATGTTCAAGCACTGAGAAGATGATGTGTGTCTACTTCATTCTCCAGCTTTCACTATTGTCTGATGTGCAGAACCATGTGGCAAGTTGTCTGTGCCAGCACAGGCAGGGGTCCGGAGGGGCCAGCACAGCCACCCAGCTCATCCCAGTACACACTGCTCCTCTGCCTGGGCTTGTCCCTCTGGCCCTGTGCTGCCTCAAGATGATGCTAACCCTCTGCTTCCATCACTTGTACCTAAATGCATGGTGGACTGTGGTCACCCCATGCTGCCCACCAGAGATCCTGGAAGATCAGTACTTGATGTGGCTGACTCAAAAAGGTGTTTGGCAAGAGAAGGTAAATGAATGGCTTGGAAACAAAAACACAGAGGACCAATACTCTGTGGTGAAAGACAATGAGGACTTGCCTCATCATGAGGAGAGAACATGGAGTGTGGGAAATATTAACAGAAGCCAAGCTGAAAATCTGCTGTGAGGAAAGAGAGATAGAACAGTCCTTGTTCCAGAGGGCAGCAAACAAGGCTGCCATGCCTGCTCCACGTGGTGGATGGAGAAGCAAAGCACTGTGTGATAAACAAAACACCTACTGGGTATGGATTTGCAGAGCCACACAACTTGTGCCATCTGCAAACTCATTTCAGTGCTGAACCTCACTCCCAATGTGAAGGTGGCTCTCTGGAGATACAAGATCAACACAACAAGATGGTATTTAGCTCTCACCTCAGTCCTTCCTACTGGAGCTTGCTGATGAGTAACATCAGTTACAAATCAATGTCCTTTTTGTTTTCTGGCGTTCTTCCTTTCCTCTGCAAGATGTGCAGAGCAGCAATCAACATGTTCTTTTTTTTCTTTCCTGTATGACTCTTCTTTATCCAATTCACTCAAAAATAAAACTTTCTTCCTCCCTACAAGTGCATGACTTGTGTAATTTCCTTCTCAGTCAACTTTCCACAAGTGCTGTTCATGCTCCTTCCCCTGCTCTTGTGTGTTGAACAGAATTGGTAAGCAACTCGTAATATGGATGTCACATCTACTTTCCATCTAGCTTCATTTTATCTTTCTTGAGTGGAACGTAATAGAGGCCACATAATTTATAAAACTGTTCTCCTCCTGACCTGCTGCACTTGCTCAATTCTACAGAGAATGAGCAGCACTGGCAGCCCACTTCAGTGTTTATGTTTGGGGCTGTTGTATGTGAGACTGTTTTTGTATTACCTGTCTGTGTTTCAAGAACTGGATCTTTTCTCTTCTTTCTTTCAAAGTGTGCTAATTTCAGTAAAGAGAAAAAATCTTCAGCTCTCCAGTCTGACTCCTCTTGGACACACACAAGGCTGTTTTCATGTAGCACTGCTCATCCAAGGGAAGCCTGCAGTCCCAGTGCCCCCAAAGTACAATCCAAGCATGGATTACACCGTTTATCCTCTCTTTTATGTCCAAGTTCAAGCAGGTTACCCTCTCTTCACAGAAACACAAGTATTGACCATCTTATTATCTAAAAAAACATTTCCCAGTTCTCTGTCCAGCCACTGCCATAAGCAATAACACTTTGCCATCCATGATGCAGGACAAATGATTCCCAAGACAGGCTATATTGAATTATCCAACTACAAACTGGTTTGTACATGTTCTACTACCACCTCCTGCTAGTACAGACCTAACCACATGCCACAACAGATGCTAACCCCCCCCGAAATACTCACTGATTTTTCTATTTACCCTAGCCAGCAAAGCTTCAGTTTTCTAGACAAAGTCCTCAACACTCCCACTGACCACAGTGGGCTACCTTTGTGACCACTTGTAATGTCTTTGTAAATACTGAGCAGGGATTAGCACTTTCTGATAACTGTATGAACATAAAAGAGAGTTTTATGCTCTTGCTAATATACAACCTCAAGCAGCTCAGCACCTGTGCCAGCAGCAAGCTCTGCTGTGACAAGTCTCACACAGCAAAGGGTTCACTGCTCTGATTTTGTGGATATGATCCTCCTTGGAAAGATGGGAGTAATTTTCTGCCTGTGAAGTGGTCTCTGTGTAGCAATTCAGAGCAGAAACGTTTTATAACAGCCAAAGCCCAAGATGCAAGCCCACACACACCTGGCTCGCCAGGCAGCCCCACCGTGTGGCAGGATGGACAGAAAGGCTCCTTACCTCGAAGCAGTAGTCTTGTCCCAGGATGCTACTGTGGACTGGTTTGATGACCACTTCTTCCTCCATACTGAGATCCAGAGCCTCAACAGCACTACTGGGACTGAGCAAAGACTCGTGGGAGCGTGATTCTTTCAGCCTCGGCATTAGATGGGATCTAGAGGAAAAAGGTAACAGGATCAGTGGATGCTTTCCTTCCCAGGGAAATTTTAGTCCATCTGTTAGCAGCAACTGCAGAATATTCCTGGGAATATTTTGCCATGAGATCACTGAGAGCCCAAAATAGCAGGGACTGCTACGTTGTCCCATGTGTAAGCTGATGAGCAGGTTATACTACAGGCTGTTTGCTCAATAAAAAAGCCTTTTCAGAACTCCAAGGCAAGCAGGACTATGTTTTGAGAGGTTTGTACAGGCAGGTCTCTGCACAGCTGTCCATGTCTTTAAATGCCCATCACACCCAACCACCTTCCAGGTGTGCTGCGCCATGAGTGGATTAGGGAGGCCAGCTGGTCCCAGCACAGCAGTGGGTTTGCACATGCACAGGAGATCCCATCAAACCCTACTTCACCCAGTCCCTACTGACGGGAGGATTTTACCTGCAAAGAGGGAGCAGTTAATGACAGATCCTTCCCAAAGCCCCAAGCTTGTGCTCGCTCACTGCACAGGGAACATGCCTGAGGAGCAGTTGGCAGCGCCAGGGCAGATGCCATCACTGTGCACAGGCAACCTCCCCACCACAAGGCATGCATTTATATCAGGGATGCAGACAGTGTCTGGGTCAAGCCTCTGTCACCAGCATCCTCTCTCCAATTGTTACACACGTCCCCGGGATGGGGACAGTGTGGAAAATAAAGCCATGATAGCTCCATCGATTGATCTAAATGTTCTGGAGTCCCGCTGGCAGCATTTAGCAGCAGGGAGCCCACAGACAGCAAGCAGCACACCATTTTCGAGACAGCCAATACGATCAATGGTGCTGTAACTCTTAAAGCAAAACCAGTGAGCTCCAGGGGGAAAAAAAGCCCCAGAAAGATAGCTGGGTGCTCCTGGGGAAAACACAGCAAACCCAGGAAGTGGCAAGGGAAAAAAATAACTCGAGAGCAAAGGGAGCAGTTGCTTTTTCTATAGCTTGCACCATGGAAAATGTTCCTATGCCAGTCAGCTCACAAAGCTCTGAGCCTGGTTACTGTGACCTTTAAAACCTCTGGCAAGAACTCTGGGGTCTGCCAACGAGACCACGCGTCCCTCCGACTACAAAGGCTGTACGATGCCTTCTTCAGGGGCACAGGAGGACAGAAGTGTGGGGAGTTTGAGATGTTCTCAGCATGGCCTTTCATGAGTGAAACAACAATGCTCCCAGTGTACTCCCAGATTGCTTTGTCTGTGCGTGTTGAGTTGTGTCATTCTCTAGAATCAAGCTGACCAGAACACAGAGAAATGTCAATAGTGCATGCAAAATTCATCGCTTCCAGTGAAGGACACGCCGGGCTGAACCCAGGAAACTGCCAAAGGAGCTTCTAAGATAAACAGCAGCAGAAGATAAACAGGTGCTTCTCCAGATCTGCCATTAAGATTCAGCCATGGATGAACCCCCGGGTGATAAGGGACCAGCCCACAGCTGGGTTCTCCAGCTGAGCACGCTAAATGGCCAGCTCCAAGAGCCACAGGCCAGCCCTCCTCAGCAGCAGCACGGCAGGACAACCAGCCTGGGGACACACTGCCCCAGGGCTCAGCGACAGCACAGCCTCCAGACACTCCCTGCTTCTGCTGAGGCTGGCAGGCAGGACCAGCTGTGCTGGTGCCCCTGAGGCATCCGCAGAGAAGCAGGCTATAGCGCTGCCATCTCTTCTCAGAGGACAGCCACCAGCCCTCCCATGTCAAACGCCCTGGGTGAGCAGAGCCCTGTGCTGGATCAGAAGTGGTGGCTTTGAAGCAAGAGGCTCTCTATCCCATTAGTGGTTCTCTAAACTGCCCACTCACCCTGTATCTCTATGGTGAATAAATTGATCTTTAGGAACCGAGCACAGTCATTTCCCAGTACTTTGTGGCAATTTGACACTATTTTCACAGAAGAAGGTCCATATCCTTTTCCTCTGAATGGTACTGTAAATTAACTCGAATACAGGCAGGCAGATCAAGCTACCTCTGGATGCTGAGTGCAGAACCAATACCCAGCAGCTCAAGAACTGACAATACCCACTGCCCACCAAGCCCTGATAAGCCCAGAATCAAGGCTTTCCATATTTCACAGATGAAATTAGAAAAGGTTAAGTAACCAAGGTGAGACCTGCATTGGTGTGTGGACAAATGTAAATATTGATCATCCAAACCTGCAGCTCAGGAGCCACAGGCAGTACCCCACAGGTGTACATTGCCAAGCTGGGCTGCTTCATGCTGCCCTGAGAATTCTTCTTAAAACTAAACCAAAACAAGCCTATTTTTCATTTAAAACTACTGCAGCTGCAAGGCCACGGGTGGGAGTGCAGATGTGCAATACCAAGAATTACCAAGGGGGAGTTTCTCAGGACTTATGTTCTCACCAAATCCAGCAAATGCCTGTTTATATCCCTCCATGCTCTGCCGTATGCCTCTGGGAATCCTAAAATTAATGGGACTTTTCTTAGGCAGGAGGTTATTTGTCAGGTTCCTGCCTCAGCAGGACCCACTCCCGTGATGTCTTTTACTCCTGAACGGCTGATCAGATCCAACCCAGGTCAGTAGCAGAAACATTTCTCACCAGATGCTGCACTGCACGGAGGGAGAGCTGCAGGTCTCAAACCAGCCCTAAAAGGCCCAGCATCTGCCTGTGTTTCACCAGCTAAGTGGGGAGATGTCATTAATTAGAGACTCTCATTTGAAATCTCAGCGGAAGGGCTGAGATCTCTCTTTGCCAGAGGCAGCCCTGGCAGAGCAGGATGAGCGCTGCCTGTGCAGAGCCTCCTTCCAAGGCCAATGTCCTTATCCCCTACCCAGCACCCCAAAGCTGCTGACCCTCTGCAGCCCAGCGTGGTCTAGGGGGCCTGCAAATGCCCCAGGGTGAAAGAAGAGCTACACACCATGACAACGGGCACACCAGTTCCTTCGATTTTAATACCCTGTTCCAGGGGAGAGATCACTTCTCCATTACAGCAGGAGTCCATTTACTGGAAGGGGTCTGCAAGTGTCCATCGCAGCTCCCCACAGCCCTCCCTTTGCATTAACAGGAAGGAAAAGGTCCTGCTAAGGCCAGAAGCTGCTACTCTGACTGGAAGAGTGAGGGCACTCTTCTAACCAAAAGGACCACTCAACCTTCCCCTGGTTTGGGCAGGCAGAAGATGAAGCTGCCATGTTACAGTGAAACCTTTGGAGTGCGAACATCCCTGGCTCTTCCGTATCAGGCTGTGCCAGACCTGGAGAGTTTTATCCAAAGACAATCATTGGGTGAGGCCTGGCAAGTGCTAAGAACACAACCAACCACTTGGTGATGAGGAAGTGCAGAGATGTTAAGCACACAACGGACTCAGCCCGAGGTGGGGCACCAGCGTGACTGTGCAGGTGCGCTCCAGCTGCTGGAAAGACCCAACTTAGCTCTCTCCATCTCTGCCCCAAGATTCCCCACCTGCAGCCAGGATTTCCTCAGGGCAAGGCAGGCATGTTTCCAGCAGGGGACCCCCGGTAGGTGCTGTCCTCAAAGGAGCACAGCAAAACCCTGGGGCAGAAGCAGTGATGTGAGCAGGAGCTAGATACTGCTCAGCTCACCCTGCTTCCACCCGGCATGGGCAGAGAGCAGCATCCACAGTGACAGAGGTACCAGTGTCCCTGTAAACTCCTGCTCTCAGCCACCCAACACCCTGCCAGGCAAACGCACCAGGCACATCATTTGCTTCCTGTGAGCGTACACTTCCAAGGTGACAGAGGTACTTTGTTCAAATCCATTTCTCTACCGCCACTTTTCAAAAGGCTGCCTGTGGGGCCACCCAATCTCTCACTGTCTATTCCAGGTCCTGTCCTAGCTTACACGAGCTGATCAAATTCAGCTCCTACACCTTTGTTTTAATACAATGGGAACCGCCAACAGCCCAGAGACATCTCACAGCAGGAAACCCTCTTTCCAAACAGCACGTTCACATCTTTTTGCCATGGGCCTTATTTTAATCCCATTCTACTTGCCTAAAGTTCAGTTGAAATGAAGGGAGAGAAAAATCTCATAAAAGACCACATTAGTTCTAAAGAGAAATAACATTACTGCTACCAGCACTGACCTGCAGAGTCCTACAGAGAGGCAGCCAGTCTCTGGTTATTAAAGAAAGAGGTTTACTGCCCAAGAGCAACAAGAAAGGACTGTTGTTCTAAATAATGAAAGTCATAAAACATTACCATGTGAAGGGATGCAGGGACACTATCCCCCACTGCCTGCTTCCTTCACAGGCAGCCAGAATCAGGGATGTCAGGTATTGTCAGGCTGTGACAGCACAACTAATCTAACCTCGACCTTGTGGGCTGCAGCCAAGGCTCCCAGGACACAGAGAAACAAGTATGGAGGGACAGTCCATTCTCTCCCCATCAAACTTCAGGGCTGGACTTTGAGCAATGGAGGCAGCAATTGCCCAGCTGCAGCAGCAGCACGACACAGGCAGCAGCTCCACAGAGTGACTGGAGGGATGGCCCAGGAGCCCAGGCTTGACGTTCTCTCAAGAGCAAAGAGACCCTGCTATCGCTACGAGCAAGGAAAAAATGTAGGTCCTGTCTACATGGAATTGTTCTGGACTAAGTCTTGTGTGTTTCAATTCACATACTCTCATTCCACAACTGCCCTCTTGTGAAAGCAAGTCCTCACAACGCCATCAATTTTCCTTTCAGAGCCTCACCTGTCTGAAACCACCCAGCTGCTGCTCCTGTGGTTTTCTGGCAAACATCTTCCTAGTGATTTTGAAAGACAGAAGCAAAGAGCGAACCTGGCTAGCTGCAGAGGGATGGAGCAAACACAAAATGTGCCACTGTAACACGGCAGAAACAACAAAGATCCTTTCTTACATCTTCTACTGTTCCATTCTGAGAGCATGAGCAGACTGGGGAATTCTGAAGGAAGTCCAGGCACTAAGCTGAAGACGTGCCATTAACACCATCAGCAGAGCTGGCCTCTGCAAGGCCAATTCCTCCCCACTGGCACAGGGATCTGATCTCCCAAATTACAAGTTTGACTCTGTGACACGTCTCCCAGGCAGGGAACATTCCCCACAATGGCTTTTCAAGGGCTGACAGATTTTCCCTCTGACCAGCTGGGAAGAAGGTCTTTAGGGCAGCCCTCACCCCTCATCAGCACACATCCACTGCTGGGGGTCCGACATGCACAAACACAGCGGAACAGAGCGAGAGCCATGTGCAGCCTAGACAGAATAGAAATCTGTCTCCAGCCTGGGGATTAGCTTCTCTTATGAATGGGAACAAAGTGGACAACTCCACCAAACTGATTTGCAACATCAGATGGGAGAAGGGTTTCAGCAGTCACAAATGGGGAGTACATCACATGCCAACCTCTGCCAGCTTCACCACAGGCAGCAAAATGAGATGCTGGGAGCTCTGCTCTGCGCAGCCTGCCCCATCCGAGGAGCCTTGGGGCCTTGCTGCTGGTCACAAACTTGGACTATGCTCTCTGCAGGGCCCAAACTGGTCCAAAGGCTGCGTTTCTCATGCAGTAGATGCAAACCCTGCTCTCATACACAGCAGCTCTCCCCTAAGCCCTCTCACTGCTTCATTAGCAGCGACTCCCTTGCCCAGTGCTGACTTTCAGCTAACCTCCTGACTGCTACTGGGACTTCTCATCCATTCCTCCCCAGTGTCTCACCCTGCTTCAATTTCACAAGTAAATATGAAAGTGATGTTATGAGAATAATCAAGAGCATGGAATAACCAGGACAAATGGATGAAGCCTCAGCATACAGCAACATCCTTCTCCATGTGTCCCCGTCTATGGCGGAGGGTTGGAACTGGATATCTCTGAGGTCCCTTCCAACCTAAACCATTCTATGACTCTATGTTCTGTTAACCTGAACTTCCTCCTGCACCTTTCCAGACACTGGCTGCTGATTTCTGCCCTGGCCATGGGCTGAAGCAGAGGTGGGTCCCCTGCAGCATTTGGGGCTCTCTGGGCAGCAGGCTGCTGTGAAACAACCCTCGGCCCACTCAGGATAGGAAAACTGGTGTCACATGTTAGCCTGGCTAATGCAACACCTTTGCTGAGCAACACAAAGGACATGTAATTAAACTCATTAATGCCTGCCCTTGTTTTCAGACTGTTCTCAGTTTTAACCGGCAGCAGAATTAATTACACTCCAAAGGACTCTGTCAGCTCATACCAGATTCCAAATGTTGTTTTTGCCAGAGCAAACCTGAAGGATGATTTTAACCCATGACATTCACCTGAGCATGGGCATTTGTTTTTTCAACAATGTGCCACTGCAAAGCTTCTCAGTGACAACCTGCAAGTCCAGCACAGTAAAACCATCAAGGGCACAGAGGAACTGCAAAACCAAGCAAAATGCATCAAAAGCAAGAGGCAAAAGGTGATCAGAAATAACTATTCCCTTTTCCACACAAGCAGAATGGCACTACCGTTTCTCCTTCAACAGAAACACATGCTTCCTAGAAAAGAACATTACTTTTTCTTACCACATCAGCCTAAACCAGCAGATAAAGTCTCCAGTCTGTGGACATCTGATGCAAACAGCAATCACAAATCCACCACTCCAACCTGGAGTTCGTAGCACAGCCCCGAGAGTCAGACACCCCCACAGCACCAGTCTCAGAGTGAGTAGGGACTGCAAGTACTGTAGAGATCCAGACAGCACCTGAGGAAGCTCCAAGGAGGCAAAGCAAGCCCAGGGCATACGACCCTGGCCTGCTGCTCCCTGCCACCCGCCACGGGCCGGAGCCCCTGAAGCGCAGGTACTGCCCAGCTGGATCCCAGACTCCAGTGGGAGGAGGGTGGGAATAAAGAGTTTGATTTTTATCACTGAAATTTTGCCTAAGAGGAGTATGAGGCAGAACCTGGGACAAGAAAGGAAAAGCAAGGAAGGGTGTTTCCTCCCTGGGAGGAGAGGAACCCGAAGCCCCATCTCTCACGCCACGACCCTCGGCTTCAGAGCCCGGCTGCGGGCCGCTGCCTCAGGCGGCGACGTCGTTTTAATAAATAATGATGAAAACAAAATTCTTAACACGGAGAATCACGGACAGGCTAAAAATAAACCAGCCGTGGCGAGAAGCGGGCCGGGGCGGGCGGCGGGGCTGGGATCAGGCAGGGGACGGTCG
>VWZI01015448.1:1820485-1952991 GCA_013396835.1 Psilopogon haemacephalus
CCCGCTACGGGGTCTCCTGCTCGTGCCCGGTGCTGCGCAGCGAGGAACCCCCCGCCGGGCCCCGCACACACACAGACACACGCACAAACACGCATACACACACACAGTCACACACACAGAGACATACACACACAGACCCGCAGCCCATCCCCGCACTCACCCGCAGGGCCACGCTCCTCTCGCCGCCCCGCTCCGCCTCGGCCATGCTGCGCTCCCGCCGGCCNAGCTGGGCAGAGCGCCCCGGGCCCGCCGCCCCCGCTCCCTGCTCCCCGCTCCCCGGCCGCGGCACCGAAAAAGCCGCACGAAGCCCGGGTTGGGCTACCGAGAGATGCGAGCGTAGATGGCTCTTCCCCGAAGGCCGGCGGGGCCCCGCCTCGCCCCACCGCCGCCCAGCAGCATTCCCGGTGCCCGGCGGGGCCGCCGCCCACCCTCCGCGCTGCCCGCTGTCGCCCAGCCGCTCACCCCTAGCCAAAGCCCGCCTGTCCCGCGGCCGTTCGCAGCCTTCATTTTGTTGTGCTGAAGCTGGGAAAAGGCAGTTCTCCGACAGCCTTTATTTTTGCAAAGCCCGCACCAGGGCACTTCTTGCCTCCTCGGGGGCTCGGGGCTGTCCCCCAGGCCGGCAGCACCGTGGCGGGGAGGAGGAGGAAGGCAGCCGCCAGCCCGCCCGCTCGGCTGTGTTCGCCCTGGGATGCGCCACGCACATTCCTTTCCCAGTTTGGAAAGCCGAGTCACTGACCTTTGCAGCAGCGCAATCCACAGTACGGAGTAGCGCCTGCAGCAGCAGCCAGCTCTGGCCTGAGCCATGCCCCGCAGCCGGCTCCCCGCACGCACGGCGCCGAGCGGTCCCGCATGGGAGCGGAGCGCACCCGGCGAGGCTCACGGCCCGGCGCCCCTGCCCTCCCGGTTCAGCTCCGGGTTGTGTAAGTGCCGAATCACCACACACGGTGCCCAGAGCAGCAGGTAAGGCCGAGAGGATGCAAAACAGCGGAGAACGGTGGGGAAGGCTACACAGCATGGTCCAACTGTCCTGACTGCCACCATCCTCACCCAGCCCACGCCGACACGTTCCCAGAGCCAGGCTGCTGCTGTCATCGTGGCGTATTCAAATGCCTCCATTACTCATCAGGAACAAAGTAGGACTATCTAGTAAATGAGAAACCACCACATGGCACTGTCCCCTGCCTGTTATTTATGGCTGCTTCCTTTTCCACTTCTCAAAGTCTGCAGTCCATGTCTGCAGCAAACCATAAATTCTCCAGCTCATGCCAGGCTGCTCCAAATCAGGGGTGAAAGCAGGTACCTGGGCTGCAAACACCGGTCAGCATTGCAGGGGAAAACGAGAATAGAGGTAAATGTCCCTGACTATAAAAGAATCCTCAGGGTTTCCCCGCACCAGAGGATAAGGAAGCAGGTCTCAGAATGGGAGATAGACAGGTCCTGCCCAAGGCAGCAGGCATGAGTCTCGCCTCACCCAGTGACTTGGAAGGTAGATTCCCAGACAGGCTGTCCCTCCAGCCAGCACCGCCATGTGCAGAACTGACAAACGAGTCAAAATTCGTAGGTTCTCTGCCCAGTCCCAAAACAAACTCCTTGCACATCGTCACTCACATGCCTTGCCTCCTCACAGAGGTGAGCACGACCCTCTCTCACCTCCAAAGGATCCAGAAAATGCGAATGACAGGCAGCATTATTGCTGGGCTTGAATAATAAAAAGCACTACCTGTCACTTAAGGGGATCCTTGTCTTCTTTACAGGGTAAACTGGTCACCACTGGACTCTGGGGACAACATCCTCAGCTCACCAGCCATGCTGGCAGCGGAACGCCCCAGCCAGTGCACTTCCCACCTCATCTCCTTAGCAAAGCAGAGGCAGACCCTTTCCCCTCACAGTCTGCAAACACTGCTCTGGATTTAGCACATTATGCCTCCCCCTCCACTTCCCCTGCCAGTGGTTTGAAGTTTTCTCACCCTTTTCTGGCAGATCCCATGCAGAGAGACAAGCTTGCCGTCCTCGATCTGCTTTTCAGGGCTTCTATAAAGTAGGGCACGAGCATCAACCCAGCGTCAGGTTTTTGATACATGGCTGGAGTAGCCAAAAATAATGGCATGCAGCTTCAGTCAGTCTTTTAGTTCTCAAATCTGCAGCAGCAGCAGCACAGGGGTCCTTTGTGCAGCACAGCAAAAATACGGCGCACGTCAGCCTGAAATCCTGGTCAGCAATCCACAGCCATTCCTGCCCGGAGCTGGGCTCACCAGTGGCTTGGGGAGCCCTGGCCTTGTGGGGTCCCTTCTCTCACTGCCATCGGTGCTTTGCTCTCCGTCTTTCCTTCAGCACCTTATCTCCCTCGCTGCCACCAAACGTTAAGGTCAAGTTACAGTTTTACCAACCCTTTTATCTTTCTGGCAAGGCACGAAAACGCAGAACCTGAACTTTGGAACGAGCCCTCGCACTTGCAGTGGGTGGAGAACACTGAAGACCAGAAGAAGCTGGAGAAGAGAGAACCCAGGTTCTCTCTGCGACCTAACACTGGAGTGTTTTCTGTTGCACGTTCAAACACATTATTAGGACAATCTGGAAGGAAGTTCCCAAGCCAGTAAGCATGTGCTTTTGGTCTGCGTGCCAGCAGGAAGCCAGATACACTGGATGCAAGCTCCAGTTGATGCAAGGGCCCAGCACAGCTCCTCTACTGCTACCAGATGACAAGGAAGAGGACCAGGAAGACACAGCAAAAGAGCTCTTCTTGCTGGGAACTCCCCAGGTGAATTTCCCTTGTCCCAGACCTGAAATTCCAGGTGGTTGGCCTACACAGGTCTAGCACACAGACCAGGCATCAGGAGATGTAACCTATGAACTTGGAGCCTCTGGGTGCTCTATGGTACTGTCCTGCTGCACATCTCCACCATCTCCACATGTCCACAAGTGACAGATGTGTCTTCCAAAAGTAACACGTGCCCCTTCTCCAACAAACTGGCTCATTGATCACAATGCACTTGGCTTTGTGCCTAAAACACACAAGCTTCTTGGGGTACTGGTCTATAACACACAGATCATTCCTTCCCACCCTTCCCCGTGGCCTCTGGACTGAGTCTCCTTGGCTAGCTCAGGAAGTGCAGAATTGAAATCTTTGCAGACTGGGGCCTTGGGGATAGCTCTTTCTCCCTCTCCAGGGAGTGCCAGCAATGAAGAAATCTCCCTGGGTTGACTCAGTGTTTAAATACTACTGCAGTGAGTGTTGCTGCCATCAAAATGAAGTCTGTATGTCAGAGTTCCAGCCAATTTTATTCCAAACCAAGGTTTTCCCCAGCTTCCTCAAAGCAAGCTTATACCTCATTCCTCACCTACACAAGGTGATGTTTCCCTGCAGACTGCTGTTCTCCCCACGGGTGGCATGTTCAGAAGGTGATATGCAGGTGTACAGCATGGTCAGAGCCATTATTACACTGGCATCCTCCCTGTGGTGTGGGATCTCTTCATGTTTGCACCTCCTGCTACTTATGGGATCCCAGCACCCACCCCACTCCCTGGTTAAAGAAACAGCATTCGTGAAAGCAAAGGCACTGTGCATTGTCAGAAGTCAGGTAAAAGAGTACCTTCAGTTGAAGTCATTAAAGTAAATTTTCCATTCATGGTTACTGATTATTACTTATATTTTCTGTAGTCCTCTTTCCCTGGGTCACTTTTTCTCCTTTGGTCCTTGCTACGTCTGGCTTAGTCTGTTTCCCCAACTGGCCAGGGGAGGATGGTCAGACACAGCTTTGCCTCTGGCCCTCTGACCTTTCCAAACTCCTGCTGTGTTTACTTTTTTGAGCTATTAAACCTGGGTCTCTCTCACATTTTATTGACTGTGAAACCAGTGCTTTATAGCCACCCTTGTCTACCACTGGGAGAAAATGAATTCCCCAACAACCCTTAAGAATTCAAAGCAGAGAGGACTGTGATTACCCAGATCTATTCCAAACTAACAGCTAAAATCAAAATGCCTGTTGATGTCCTAAAAAGCACTTATTGTACAAATTCTAATCAGCATAATTAACATTAAAGCTATGTAATGGCACAACAGGCTGGCTGTTACTGGGTTGCTGCTCAAGAGCTAGGGGTGGACACAGTCATTATTGTGGGGCTGTTCTGAAAAATTCCTGGAGGGATGTACATCAGCCTATGGCACCATCAAGCAACGTACAGATTTCACTACAGATATCACTGAACTGATCTGCAGGACTCCAGTGTTCCCCCATCAAAGTACATACTCACAAAGCAGCCTCCAAGCGCTGGAGAACCACAGCTCGCCAGCCCCTCAGCACCTTGACTTACATCAGGGCTTGGTTTGTCCTTCAGTTCCATTTCAGCAGAAAGGTAATGAGAGGCTGAAGGGCAGGAGAATCATCCAGGCCTTGTGGCCTGCAGGAGTAACAGCTAGAGTAAACCAAGGGATTACTCAAAGAGTTCTTCACCTGCTTTGTTAAAACATGCTTGGTGCTCACAAAAGCTGAGCTGACATCTCTGGTGCTTCCAGAAGATCAGGCACTGAATCAAATAGTGTTTGCACAGGAAGAATATTTAACCTCTGACTGCTGCAGCCTTCTACACTGTGTTCCATAGTGGCTAGACAGTGGATCTGGAGTCACCAATTTCTACCTGTAATTAGCTCTTTGCCTTTCTGCTGTCCTGAGCAAGCACTAAGATTTTCCTCCAGGAATGTAATCCCCATGCCCTGTCTGTACTGAGATGCATTCATCCTTCCTGGAGGGTTTATTTAAAATGTAACACGAGGAGCAGCAGACTTTTATAAACCTTTTGGTGAGGTCCCATTCCTGCAAACATTCAGCATCATTCTGTGCTATTAGTCTCGCTTCAGAGACACCACTTAACATTCAGCCACAACTGGAGCCAAGATGCATTTGCAGGAGTCAAGTTCTGAATCTCTAATCTAAACTACGCAGGGGTACTAATGGCCTAGGACTTTGAGCCTGACAAACACAAACCCATGTTTTAGCATCTAAACTACATTTTATTTTGATTTGCCCTTCTATCTAACACTACTGGCACATACAAGAGCTTCAGTTTAAGAGGTAATAGCTGACTTCAGAGACTCAACAACGTTCTTAAAATGATGTTATTAAAAACCAACACCCATGTAATGAAAAGTTTATAATCAGAATAAAGTCAGAGAAATGATCTTTCACTGCTGCTGAACTTTCTTAAAAAAGAAAAAAAAAGAAAAAAAAAGAAGAAAAGCTCAAAGCATTTTAAAGTTTGTTTTGACTGTGTGTTTTATCCAGAGATAGTACCAGGATATAAAGCTAATTTCTTCCAATTGCTATCTGCCTTCTAGCCAGATGGATTTTAGTGTCTTTTAGGGATATAAAGCACATCCTTCTCATGGGAACCTTCTTTTCAGATGGAATGAGAGATTCACACTAATGAAGCTGGTGATTTTTCTATGGCTTTCAGAGCTGTAACTGGAGGCAATCCATCCCAGGGAGCACACACACCGTCTACCCCCTGCTCCCCTCTGTCTCTGATATGTTACAGCACACAGAAGCCCTTGGAAGACAGTAATTCTGCACTCCTGTACACAGCACCTGAGCATACGTGGACAAAGTTAAGATGAAATCAGAAAGCACTGAGGGGTGCTGAAGGCAGACCCAGTGCTGAGTGAGTGCCTGCTCCCAGCCCATCAGCACTGTCCCCAGGGTTGTCTTGCAGGCACAGATGCTGGAAGTGGCTACCAGCCCCTTTCTGCTGACAGCCTGGGGCTTTGCCTTCCAGGGTGCTCTCCTCAGTCAGATACCAACAGGAATCAGTAATGCTGACACAGGAGCCACAGCATCTCCACAAGCAGCCACATCCACCCCGAAAAACATCCCCAGATCCCCAAGCAGTAAGATGTGTCTGCAGAATCTGAGCAGTGATGCCTGGCAGAACGGGACCTGAGGAAAAGCCACGAGCACTGCAGAGTGTGCAAATCCTGCCTGCAGTCCCCATCTACCCCCACAACGTACAGGTAGGAAAAGGAAAGGTATTTTTAAAGGTCATCTCACTGTTTTTTACTGGTCTCTCCATATGTCTTCTCTGACTCAGACAATAGCCCACTTCCAGGAATCATCTGTTTTTCCTGGAGCAGTGTGTTCTGCACTGAGCCTTGTGTCAGTCCCAGAGACCCTGCTGGGACCCCCCACCTCCTTTTGGCCAGGCTGGCTCTTACCCTTCCAGACTTCCTGACCAGAAATTAAACTTTGCAATACTGGGCTGCCCTGCATCACTTCTCCAGCTCAATTCTTAAAGTGTATCATTATTGCATGCTTCATGCAACGTCAGGAGCAGCTACTTCCAGAGCCGATGCAAAAATTGTTATTAAAACTTAAAAACTGTGAAAAACTCTTTAAAAGTCTAAATCCTGGCACTGCCCTAAATTAAATTACAGCCACAGTCTGCCAGAGGTACATGGATAAGCACAGAGCCAAGCTTGCATGCAGCCCTTATCCACAACCCACACCTGCTGCTTCCTTCTGCAAGTTTAACTAATGAACAGAGTGTACAGCCCAGAGGATTTAAGATATGGAAAAGGTCAGAGTGAAGACTCTGGAGTGAAGAACAGATTGAACGGGGTTCATAAATGACAGCCCCATTTTAAACTGAAAATTAATTTTTTTTTCCAATAAATTAGGGCAAGTGAGCCTTCCTCCACCTCAGACAATGCAGCTCTCCATGGATATAGACTGCTGGCGGGAGGGGGAGGGCACATGCACGCAGGAATCAATGCTAATACCCTAAAAAATTAATCTCTGAGAATTAATTCAATGGAATAGTAACGATTCCTTATAAATCTCTGTGTAGCAAGAGCTGATAAACTGCCACGGTGATACCTAGAGCCAGTGCAGCCAGAAAAAATAAGGTTTTGTGGTTTTGTTTTTTTTTTACAGAGGGTTGGTGCAGCCACTCTGCTATTCTGTACCTTGTACCTCAATTTCCCAGCCGTGGGTGCAGGCTGTGCCATCAGTGAATCTGGGAAAGCTGCTGGGGTCTGTTAAGAGCTGATTATGGTTACAGAGGACTGACAGGATGTAGCTTCCTGGAGATGGAAACACTGCCTATTCTACTTTAAATGAGAGTCATGGTTTGTGATATCAAAAGCCAGTCAGGATGGCACTCTCTGGGGAAGGGAGGGACAGGCTCTTATCAAAGCCAAGCTAAGTGTGTTGGACTCTGGGCGTGTTTGTGAATGAGAATGTGCCCATACAGAGTGTGCCTTCCAGCACCTGTGGCGAGCTGGCCAAGGTGCCAACAAGCTTTGCAAATCTAAATCAGACCTCAGAAGCACCAAGTCTCTCAGCCTGGCTCGGTAACGTATTCATTAAAAGGAGATGATGAGCAGCTTGTCAGCTTTGCTGCTGACCGTCCACTCGCCAGCTGCAGACCTCCAGCCCCACCTTGGCTCACTCTGAGTCATGTCAGCATTGCTGCAGGGGTTGTGTTGCTCCTGCCTCGTTGAAGTGCGGTCTCTTGTCCTTGGATCCAGCCCTCACCTACGCACAGGTCCTAAGAAGGGGCACTTTGAGCCAGGCTGCCAGCCTGGAGGAAAGGAGGCTGCAGAGTTCCTCCTGCAAACACCAAAGTACAGTCCTGGGCTGCCTTCTCTGAGACACCCTCTAGCCTTGAGAGCAGACAGGGTGCTGGGATCTCACACACATCATCCCTTTGAGATGAAAGCTCAGCCTTAAGTTTGGTCTCGCCTCTCTTTTTAAAGCATTGTCTGTGATAACAACAGATAAGTTTAGAAAATCCTTCCTGTCATTACCAACACACAAGCTTCAGAGAGGTCAGCCAGCGTTTGTTTTTCTAACATTTGATCACTTATTTCTCTCAGAGAGATTAAATTCGACCTGGTCAATCTTTCTGACTAGAAACACTTTTACAACCTTTTGGATGGGACATGAAGAGAATCCTGAAGGAGCTCTGTGAGCAGACCTGTCTGATATGAGAACATCTCCATCTTCAAGCTACCACACAAGGAACTAGAGGGAACTGACCAAAAGCTTCACACTCCAGGAAGGGCATGGAGGCAAGAACAGGGACAGGTCTGAGCCCCCAGTCAGGAGCTTTACAGAAGAAACTATCTCCTTTTATAACCAAGTTACTTTGAATCAGTCTGGTTTGACAGATGCAAAGCACTGACACAAATACACTGAAACTGGTTTGATCCTTGCCTGAACAGGATTAACTTGCCTCAGTTATTAACCAAATTAAACTCCAGCTCATCTTCATGGCAGAAATGGTTCATTTCACACTCAGAGCTGTGTCAAGCACAATGTTAACAGAGCATCTGGGAAGGTTTACCTTAGCAGTAGGAATCTGGGGGTCCTTACAACCTGGCTTGGCCTCAGTTGACTCTGTTGAGGTAGATGTGTGCCTGCCTCACCTGCAATTTCACTCCATTCTTAACGTGCAAACCTACTCTTCAGGCCATTACCCTGCACTGATCACAAGGAGTTAAAACCTTTCAGACACTACATCAAGAGCCTTTGCTGATGTAAACAGACCCAGTTAAAATAAACACAGTTGCATGGACACATCTCCTCCTGCAGTCCTAGCCTGAGTTCCACTGCTTGCACACAGTCCTGGCTCTTGCCTTTGCCACTCACTGGCACTGGCTTTGCTTTGGGGTTCCCCAGCTCTGAAGGGTTAAATCTGCACAGCAGAAAACAAAACTTCTTAGCGTCC
Organism: Psilopogon haemacephalus; assembly: GCA_013396835.1. Classification (NCBI taxonomy): domain Eukaryota; kingdom Metazoa; phylum Chordata; class Aves; order Piciformes; family Megalaimidae; genus Psilopogon; species Psilopogon haemacephalus. The sequence goes on from VWZI01015448.1 coordinate 1,829,207, forward strand.
TTTCTTCTGAGAAAATCCAGAACGTTTTGATCTGGAAAGTTAGGAGTTTGATTTTGTTCTTGCATTTAAGTCCTTAAAACACTGATCTCCACGAATACTTTTGTTCTCCTGCTGGAACACAAAACTGCCCCTCCAGAGGGAAGAGCCAGCAGCCCTCTCTGCCCCACTCTCCATCCTCTGAACTGCCACTATGCCAGTGCCACTAAACCACTTTTTCTTATCCTGACAGATGCTAAGCTTAGGTCAAATCCCTGGGAATACAGGGGGCCAGCACATGTTCTCATTAACAAAATTGCAATCTGCTCCCAGCTGATGAGGCTGCCCTGGATTTACACCATCCCAGCTAAACCCAGACTCAGTTCTGGAGGGATGTGTGGCCCTGGGCACATGAGGCCGAGGGCTCTGTGCCTTCTCCTCATGACAAATTAGATGAGGCAAAGAGAAAAAATAGAGTATGATGGGCTGGAGAGTCCTCACCCAGAGTAAGGTTTCCGGGGAGCTTTCACCAGCTGGGGGTTGTGAAGGTGCCGGCTCCGGCTGGCAGTTAGCAGAGTGATTGACTCTGTTAGCACCGGCTGTAAATCAGTAAATCAGAACCTGCTCTACCTGGGGAGGCAGCTGACAGATTTGTAGGTTTAAGTGACTATAAAGACCAACCCACTTGAATGAGCATGACCTGGAGAGCTGAGCTGCCCACGGCAGAGGCTGCTGACAGTGCTGCAGCATCCACCTGTGCGGCAGCTCCCCTTGCCTGGCACTGACTGTGCCTGTCAAGCACCTACCATCACATCAGGCATGCATGCAATGGAGCCCAGATAGTCAAGGTCTGAACTAGGGCAGGCTTCAGCCAGTATGGCCCAAAGCACCAGGCTGGGGTCCAGTTCTGCAAATTCTTTCCCTATATCCATTCTTTTGCCCTGTTCCCAGCCTCCCGCCTGCCTCCTCTCCTCACTCCCTACACATCTTTTCCTTCCCAGCACTCAAACAGATGGGAACACCAGCAGAGAGCCTGGAAGAAAGTCAAGCTGCTAGAAACCCAGTGCTGCCCAAGAAGGTAGGTCCTGCAGCATCTCCAGTGCAGGGATGGGCAGAGAAGTAACAGGCTTGGACTGGGTGCTGGAACTTGCCCTTAGCTCCCAGAAGAGGTGGCCAGCACTGGAGCAAAGAAGCCAGAGAGAATAGTGGGTGGTGCACCTAGCTGGGCACCACAGAGACAGTGCCTGGCAACTCCCAGCCTAGTGCCAGTGGCCAAGGATGACTCACCTTGCTCTGGTGGCAGAAACCAGCTGGCAGCTGGGCCACCTCTTCTCCCTGCCAGCCTCGTAGGAGAGAGCCTGCATCTCTTTATATACCATCTCAGTGGAGCAAAACTGAAAGCAACAGGTTAGTTTCTAAGTGAGCAACAGCACCGTAAACACTGTGAAGCAAAGTCCATCCCAGCCCAACCAGTCCCAGCTGCTTCCCACTTGCCATCACAAACGAGCTGTAAGCCACTGCGGTCACCAGTCCTACACCAGCAGCATTTAAACCTGAAACACTTCATAAAAACAACTGGACCTGTTGAGAAAGTACATGTGGGTGGCCCTACACTCCACTGTCTCTCCTTCCCAGGACAGGGCCATCTCCAGATGTCTGTTACAGGGCTGGAGGCAGAGCAGGATTCATCCAGGGGACACAGAGGCACAGCCAAACAGCGGTGATTCAGCTGAACCTCCCAGACCAGTTCAGTGACAGGGGAGATTTTTACAGCAAGAGCTGTGTCACCTCCCCACCCAGGAGCCCAGCCACTGACCCATGGATGGGTGTCCCCTGCCCAGGATGCTGGTGAGGGTGGCAGAGGCCATATAAGGCTGCAAGGGTTTTCTTGCAGGTCTCTAGAAGATCTCAAGCAGTGCCACTCTTGAGTGCTCCTCAGAAGCAGCAGCTGTTCCTCTCAGTCCATACTGGCTTCACAAACAAAAAGCTCCATTGCTTATTATCAGACCCCCAGTATCACTCTCCTCTGCCTGCATTGTGTTTGTAACTCCCTCTGACTTCGTCTTCCAGACCACTACGACTGCTGCTACCTTCCAAAACCCAGACACACACACACAGACTCTGGGGCATGGTCTCACCAGGGGTGATCATGTGGAGCATGATGCAGTCCAGGCCCTGGCTGGAAGCTGTGCACATGCCTGGGGTGTCAGGGCTGCCTCTCCATGAGGAAATCATCAGCTTGTCAACAGGAGTTACAGGAAAGGACCTTGGCTGCTGGTGAGTGAGTGAGCACGTTCTGTGACCAAGTCACTCCACAACCTCCAGCCATATCTCATTTACAGAGCACGAAGGTGACAGTGCAGGCTGCTGGGCTCAGTTGGTATCAGAGGGGTGGGACAGGGCTGTCACATCTTGCTGACTTCCGAGCAGTGGAAATAATTGCCAAGTGAGGAAAACATTCCAGGATTCTGGACACCTGAGAAATGCACAGGTGATGAGGACCTGGCTGGCTGATTGTGGAGGGTGACGTGAAGCTAGCAGAAGCCAATCTGCCCTGGTGCAGAGGGATGGGTTAAATGCTCTGTACTCTCCAGCCTACATGCTTCAGCAAGAACCAGCTGCACCAGCAGCTGCTGTGCTGCACATAGACAGCTTTGGAAAAGCTGCCAAGCACCTTCTCTCTGAAGTGCCCACAGAGCACACATCCATGTTTACAAATGGTGAGGTAATAACTTAGATTTGTTTGTTTGTTTGTTTGTTTTGGGTTTGTTTAGTTTTGTTATAAAGAGATCTGATCTGGTGGGAAGTGTTGTCCCAGTCCCTGGGCCACAGATCATTTCAGTCCAGCCTGGTAGCAGCACATGGTTCACTGACCTGATGAGTTCAACTCCAGGAGGGAGAGCAAGGGCCTGACCCTGCTCTCGTGCCTGCCCTGATCTGGCTGACCCCAAGGGAGGGTGGTGCCAGGGCAAACACCATTTTTTCGGTCATGAGCACAGGGTTACATTTGAGCCCTCCCATGTGAAGCAGGATACAGCCTTCTGAGCAGCCCCATCCCTTGGACAGAGCACATTTCCCTAAGCAGACACATTCCTGCCAGGGCTGAATTAACAACACTCTAGCAAAGCTGCTTGGGAAGATTAATCATTTTACTCCCCTTCTGTTTTTATTTTAATAACAGCCAATGTAATTGTCTTGACAAAAGGAAAACAGAGCTGGAAGGATGCTGGAGGAGGAAACCCAAGCCTGCCTGTGACGTAATGTCGGAGAGTGCTGAGCCCAGACTGTCCTCCTGCTCAGATAGAAAGCTCCAAGGATGCAGCAAAGGACTGAATGTTCAATCTAATCTGAACACTATTGTTTGGAAGAAGGCAATAAACCACCCTGCATTAGGCTGATGTGCAATTTCTGAGCACAGCCGAGGCCCACCTTTGACATCTGGCTCCCCTTATACACTTAGAGTGCTTTTAACTGCCTTTGCCTGCAGAAGTGCAAAAGCAGCTTCTTCATAAATCCAATGAGATTCCAAGTGGAGCCAGGAAGCCACTGGAGTTGTGCACCATAAAGACTTTCATGATGTAAATTAATAAGTCTCTCTGAGGATTGGGAAGTGTGCCACACGCAGCATTTCTGAGTCCACAGCCCTTTCATCTGAGTTGTTTTTTTCCCTTTATCCTTGTCTCACTCCATGACAGTTTTGAGATTTTTGGCACCCTAACTGCAGCCTGACTTGTCAAGCTAAACATCAACAGCCACTTTATATGTACGTGAGAAATGAGAATAGAGGCAAAAATAGTTATTAACTCTGCTTTTAGAATCCTGAACAAGCAAAATGGCTGTGTTCCAGGAAAGGAAAGGATCTGAACCATTTCTGATCCACGCCTGTTTAACAGTGTTCAGTATTGCTGGCTTCACTGGAGCTCTCCTCAAGGCTGGCCATGAAGGCTTGCCTCCTCTGCACCCTTCCTCACCCCAGTGATGCTGTATTTGGGCCATGACCACATTAGCAGATGGCATGATGCAACAGAAACACATTTGAAGAGGGGAGAACTGATGCTGAGGACAATGTCTTGTCTGTGCCCCAGCAGGGTGGGAAGGTGGCTGGAGTGCTCATGCTGTGTCCTGGAGCACATCAGTGAGTTCAGTTCCTGCTGAAAGCACTCCAGGCCCCAGGGACTGCTCCATGGCACAGACCCGAGCACAGTACATGGGGACAACTGGGAGAGTCATCTGAGAAGCTCATGCCCAATCCACCCTGAGACACTGACATGGACCCTGTCCAAGACCTCAGCCAAGCACTGGTGGGAGCAACATCCATCCCTTGGCGTCCACAGGGCTGGAGAGCTGTGTGGGGACTCTCTTGCTTCCAACACAGTCACGCTGCCTCGCTCTAAATCAGATCCAGACAAACTGCTTCTCAGAGACCATCCCAGCTTGCTGCAAACACTAAAACAAGTTTGGAAACACTGTGAACACTGGACTCCATTAAAAAGAGGAGATCCATGCCAAGGCTGAGAGAACAGGCATGTGACCTAGTGGGGCTGTCTTGGCTTGCAAATGGCTCATGGACAAAGCCTGCTCTTTCTCCCTTGCTTTTCACTATTTCTGAGCAGTGCCTGTCTTCCCTTTATTCTGGCAAGTGCCTTAGATGAAATGTACAAGGATTTCTCTCCATGCCAGTGAATTTTAGATGTGAAGATGGAAAACGGCTCTGGGAGACAAGCTGGAGTTTAGTAAAGCTCCCCAGCACAACCCTGCCGACTTGCACAGCACAGAATCACCCAAACGCTGTGAAACTACTGCGGTGCAGCAGGGCACCTGTGGCTGCACAGTGCTGGGATACTTGTGTCACACTTTGGAGAAACTGCAGTTGTAAACAGGACTAATCATAGTGTGGGAGGGGATGGAAGGACCTCTGGAGAACATCTAGTCTAACCCCCCTGCTAAAGCAGGGTCTCCCACAGCAAGTTGCCCAGAATCACAATGTGGAGGTGGGTTTGGAATCTCTCCAGAGAAGGAGACTCCACAGCCTGATGCCAGAACTTTGGTTTTTTTCACCATTGGAATAAACTCCCAAGGGAGGTGGTAGATTCCCTTACATTGGACAGTCTCTGGCTTGACAGGGTGCTGGGTCATCTCATTTGAACTATATTCTTAACCTGAAAGGTTGGACTGGATGATCTTTGAGGCCCTTTCCAACCTTGTATTCTATGAATCTACGAAACTACTCCATGCAGCCTGGTCCAGTGCTCCTGCACCCTCAAAGTGAAGTTTTTCCTTAGGCTCAGTGAAACCTCCTGTGCTCTAGTTTGTCCCTGTTGCCCCTTGTCCTGTTGCTGGTCACTACTGAAAAGATCCCATCCTGATGACCACCACCCTTTAGCTATTTAAATGCATATCTAAGCTCTGCCCTAGTCGCCCACTGTGAGTACTCTCACCATGCTCTGAAAGAGCCCACTGAAATCAGAGATGCCTAACACCTGCTGTAAGAACTCTAAAAACTTCAACTGCTTTAGTGATCACTAGAAACTACTTTCTGGCAGGTTTCTAAAGGCATTTGTAAGATAAAATGAAGGGAAGAATTATTCCTTTTAAAAGCTATGGTCAAACATCCGCCTTATCACGCGCCCACTTTATTTTAATGAGGTTTGTTTTTACTTCTTCTGGTATTTGCTTTGCCACACAGTGTTAAGTCCTGAGTAGTTCTGTGTAAGATAGATTTGATTTTGCTGGAGCAGGTTGGGGCTGAGAGTGCTGCAGGAAAATGCTGGTGGACACCAGCCAGGTAGGGCACATGCTGCTAAATGCAGTTGCCACTCACGCCCTGTATCACTGCGGGCAAGCAAAGCCTCTGCTTTCATCACACAAAAGCTTTGAGCCCTGCAGATCAGAGGTGGTAGCAGAGGGCCCCACACCGATCCCACAAGTGGGAAGGCAGCTACGGGAATTTTATTTATGGTGGTATTAAATATGCAACAATCATTCCCCAACAACAGAGTAATAAACATCACGGCTCCATCTGATCTGGAATCAGCACGCATGCTGCCCGCATTCAGAGAGGGAGACAAAATGCTAAATTATTGATGCCCTGAATATGAACAAATACAGAGAAGCAAGTTAATTCAGTACAATGCAGCAGAGCAGATTCAGGGCAGATTATTGTGCATCCTTCAATCAAAACACTCTCTCTCATTACTCTAAACAATTGTTTCTCCTCTAAAAAGTGGGTGAAAGAATTCTAATTAAGGGATCAGCAGAATAATTTCTGACAATTCTTTTTATTGTTTGGGGTTTTTTTGGGTAAATTTCCCTACACCTGTGAAACCTCCTCCCTCCCTCCCCTCTGCAACCTGGAGCATTTACTGGGATACAGCACCAGTGCTGTGCAGAGCATGCCAGGTGCAGCAATCACATTAGGAGAGTAGTGGTTCAGTGACTTTCCAGGACAGGAGCAGATTCAGTGGGCTGGTAGGAGCAAACGTATTCCCAACTCTGTTCTACAAAACTCCTTCTAAACTAAAACAGTTCTATCATGGTCACCAAATACCAAAGAAGCAAAAGAAAGAAAAGAAATAGAGCCATTCTGCCTCATATTTGCACTTCTCCTTATCACTGATCATACTGCAACAGACTTTTCAAAGCCAGCGTCTGTCCGCCTCAGCACAGGGATTTGTACTCCTGCCCTGTTCAGTACAGACTGCAGATAACCCTGCAAATGTCAGTCAGAAGTCACAAAGTTGTCACCCAGCTATAATCTGCCATGTCCACACAACTGCTGTCTTCTGTGGCATGAGCTGCAGGACCTGCCCAGACCCCTGACCTAGGCTGGTGCTCAGCCAGGGTTCTCCCAGGCATTTCTGAGTGCTGTCACTCAGCTACTGACACAGCCAGTGGCACATGTAGGCAGGAGAGCCCCAAAGCCTTTGCCTCTAGCAGTGGGCTCCAGCTCCACAAGGCCCTGATGGTGCAGAGTGCCATGTTCTCCACCAGACAGTCCTGCTTCAAACCACATCCTCTTCTAGCCTGGGCAAGTCATCCCAAGGACAAGCAGAAATATTAAATCCAGTGTTTGCATTGTACCTGCACAGGTTTCCTTATGTTTTATTCAGCAGTTCCCTGCCCATGCAGCAGGCTGTAAACACCAGCAGGTTAATGAACTCTATTACCATCATTATAGCCATTAACCAGAGAGGGCTGTGAAGTTTCAGGGCTGTTGTGCAAGGCTGCACTCTGGGGAGCTGCAGAACCAGCCCCAGCCCCAGCCCCATCCTCATCCTCAGTCCCAGCCCTGATGTCTGAAGCAGAGAAGTTCTCTGAAGCTTTGGTCCCCTATGGCTGTGCTGAGCCTCAGTCCTGCCACTGCTGATTTGAAACACTCCAGGAGGTTCAATCATCACAGCAATGAGTGAAAGATACTCCAGAAACCTTCTTACTTTGCATGTGAGGGCAGAATCACAATTACACCTTCCACATTGGCCTGAGATCTATGGCCAGTATTAGCCAAGCATTTGTCATGCCTAACTGACATTTCAAGCTTGGTAGGAAGGAAAATCCACAGGGAAAGTGGGGGCATCGCAGGAGGAATGACAAGAATTCTGGGACAGGAATGCCTTTGGAGACTGATTCTCCAGCAGCCACACCAAGCCCTCTACTACCCACGTGTGTGTGCGTGTGATAGGGCAGGGGATGAGATGAGAAAGAGGGGATGAGAGCTGTCCTTCAATTTCTCAACAGTTTCTTAACTTAAATCCTTCATTCTGAGCCTAAGTCCTAAATCAGGCTCAAGGCAGGAAAAACTTAATTAATCAGAGGTAGCCAAGTTCAAAGTGCGCCTGGGGTGAGCTTTATTACTCCCCTTCACTTTGGAGGTGCAGGGTTTAGGGATAATCCCTGTCTGCTGCAGAATGACAACTATGTGGTGCCCAGTATTTTCTGCCAGCAACTACATCTGAAGGTCTCCTTCTTTACACTCATCTTTTAAAAGCTTCATATTGTCACGGGACTGTAACTGAGGGCTATATATAGCACAAGGGTTTAGAATCCCCTGCACAGGCTGGTGACACCATGTACAAGCCCCACGTTGTAGCGGGCAGACTCCTCTGGTTCTACCTGGCAAACTCCTCCAACTAAGGCTTCTGAATGCTTGCTTGATGCCAATCCCACTGAAACAGAATTATAGGAGATGAGCAAGGGCTGCATGGAACCCTGCTGAGGTAACAGGCCAAGGAAGCCCACTATGATCTGCTTATTTAATATCTCCATATCCACAACTCTGCTGTTCAGTGCAGGGAACTGAATCATCATAACGAATGCTTTATTACCTGCGTGAACAGAATCACTCAGGAATTTAACCAATACCAATAGCTATCAATTATCTGATTAAATGCCAGCAGTGATAATGCCATCAAAAGCAGAAATGCATCAAAAGCAGTCTTTGTGGACTACTTGGCTTGGCAGACAGACCCCACAGAGCTGAGCAGACACCTGGTACCAGCCTGCAGCCTCCTATTTTGATTTTTTCCACCTGAGCTGCCATGTGTTCTGTGGCACCTGTGTGGCAATCAGCATCCAGGCACTTCTCCTAGGTACAGGTGAGGCAGCCTTGGTTTCTGTGTTCCGAGAAGGGTGCAGAAGGGGCTTCTGTGCCCAGCAGCATGTTTGCTGTTGGGCTCATGGAAGGAAGTTCTACCACAACACATGTAGCAGATGAACTTGTTTCTACCCCACAAACCCAGCTGCTAGTCTGAGGTTTGCCCTCATTCCCTAATGGCTGCCCTTCCGTCCTGGAGGTGTTTGGCTACAGCTTATCCACTTGGAACTGCAGAATGTTTTGCCTGGGCTGAATGCAGCCAAGTTGGGAAAGTGCCCATCTCTGCCCCATGGGATTGACCCAAGTCTTGATTCAGGGGTGGATTCTGTAACTCTGTGGTATGTTACCTGCTGGGTCATATTCACCTTGATGCCGAAGCCTTGTGACACTCAGCTGGCTCAGTCTACAAGAAAAGACTGAAGGGCATGAGGACTTTATGTATTTGAAAGTAAGCACATGAGAAAGACAAGAGCTGCTCAAACTGTAAGCAGCATTGGTGAAGCAAGTGGCTGTGAACTGGATGTGAATACTTCCAGACTTGAAAATCAAAAGAGAGTTTTTAACCATGAGAGAAGTGAAAATTGCAATTAGCCTTCCAGAATGGGAGAGAAAAGCTCAGCGATGTTAGGATGGAGAAAATGTTTATGAAGGACATTCTAAAATATGGCCACCAGTAGCAGAGCAAGTCTGGATCTGCTGAAGGAAGAGATCCCTCCTGGTCATATGGAAAATGGCCCAGCTGGTCTAATGATTTCCTAGGAGAGTCTCTTTGGCACGTACAGAGATGTGAAGACAGTTGAATATCCCTCCTGGAGGTCTGGTGAAGAAGGACAAGTTGAGACAGAGGTATCCAGTGTAATAGCTGCTCCCAACTAATGCAACAGCCCTTGCACGAGTGCAAATTAGGACAGTTTGGGAGGCTGTGGTCATTTAGGCTGAGGCTTGATTAGCTCCTGTCTGTCCCACAGAGTCAGACGGGAACATACATATGGGACACAAAGAGCCACACTCCCACCAGCCCTACAGCTGTCTGCTGACCTTGCTTGGCATCTAGCTCCATGATACAGAACAGCTGGATGGAAGGAGCTGGCTTGGACCTGGCCAGGAACAAGCAGGTGCACAGAGCCCCGCAGGGTCCCCACACATCCTGTGGAGGGCTCTGAGCCAGAGCCCCATTACCAGCGACTTCCAGGAAAATGTGTGCTGGACCTGGGCTGCTGAGTTCTACCCCATGCCTAAACAGTAAAGCCAGCATTTAGTTCCTTCATCCCCACACGAAGTATCTCATTTCAATTTAATTTCACAGTTGTAATGGATTTTTCAAAAATATTCAAGAACATATTTACTTTCCAACATCTTATTTCCTTTCACATTCGAAAAAAACTTTCTATCTAATCCCCCAAGTCATCCTACAGTCTGAATAATTTCAGGTTTTTAATCAATAGCTGTCAGACTTGTCAAATTACTTTAGGGACCACAAAGCAATTTTTAAACATTCATAAACCCTCGTAGAACAGTTAAGTGCACTGAATTTTAAAAGAAAGGGGAACTGAATAACACTGATCAAATAGGATTATATTCTGGCAAATTATAAATTAGGTTTTTTCTGAATCACAGCTACTTATCTAGTGTCAGGATTCTGCTGCTGTAGGAAGAAGTGACTGCTCACCTCTAGAGAAAGGAGCCTTCTCTCTTGCTTCTGACTCTCCTAAGCAGGAGCAGGGCACAACACTTTTTGTTGTTGTCCTTTTTTGAAGTTATCAAGTGAGCTCCCCTGGGGTTCTCTCCATCATCCTGCTGCCTAGGCCAGTGATGGCCAAGCTGCTGCTCCAAAGCTGTACAAATGTATCTCAGCTCCTGGCATCCCTCCCAATCCAGTCTTTGCTTCCCACTGTGCTTCTGGCATGTGAATCTGTCTGACATGTCAGTCTAGAAATGAAGGTCACCAAAAGTTCTCAATTTGTTGGACATCTGTACCCAAACCACAGCTTGAACCCTTTACAGGGATAATTTTCCACAGTGCACTAAGACAAACTATTAGATGAATGTGGAAGCCTGTGCTGCAGTTGCCTGTTCTGTGCCTGTTCTAAGAATAAAGAGATCAAGAACATTTGAAGAAGTCAAACACGTTCATCCAGAAATGACTACACACAACAGCCCCACTTCATCATCACAGCATCTTTCTTAAATTTGAGGGATGTGTCCAGTATAGTAAAGAAGGAAGAAGCTTCATAGCTACATCAAGAATGTTGGAAGCCTTCCAGGAAAAAGTAGAGCTCAGATCAAAGGCAGGCAAAGGATGAAGAGAAGAAAGGAAGATCTCAGCTGGCCACATGCAGACTAACAAGTCCAAATCTTCTGCTCTCCTCCTTACATCTGAACTTACTCTTCCACTGCCTCCGAATTACCCCAAACACACCTGCACCTTTCCTGTCTCCATGTGAGGTCGTCTCTCAGTGTGGCAGGTCTCCCTGCATTTTATTTAGAAGGGCTGTGAACCAGCACAGAGCCCATGCAGTACCTCAGAGGCTGTGAGGCCACACTGAAGAAGGAGCTGAACCCCACCTGTGGCACTGGATGCACCCTGACAGCAGGGAAATCCCCATTCTGTGGCTGGTGAAGACAGGATGGGGCAGAGCAGTTCTCCTGAGGAAGAGCTGCTGGTACTATTACTACAGGAGGGACTACTGCTCAGGTAGGGGTGCAAGAGCCAGGCAGGACTGGGCAGGACACATCAAGGCTGGGGGAGATGCAGGGGTGCTGGGAACACCTACCCTGCTGCAGCTTCATGTCCAGTGTAGATGCAGCCAGGAGCCAGGGCACAGCCCCCCAAAGCCCTTCTTTGGCATGACTGCCCTGATCTGTGCCTTGTTCCAGCACTGCTGATCTCCTTGCTCCTTCCCAGAGTTCCAGCACACACAGCATCATGGATGCAGCCAGCACTCTCAGTTCTGCACTTCTGCTGCTCACTGAGGTATTAAACACATTCCCTGGCTATCTGCATCTGCTGCAGATGTCCTTTGCCAGAGATGTGCAATTTTATGTGTAAAGCCTCTAAATACCAAACAATGACTGCTTTTAACCTTTACTCTGGTTTCTGGTTTCCCAAAGGACTCTTGCTGTTGCCATCTTAATCACAGCCCAGTACTGACAGCAACAGGAGAGCCTCATCTGCCTCTCACAGCCATGCCCCATCTCTCTCTCACAGCCATGCCCCATCTCTCTCTCACAGCCGTGCCCCATCTCTCTCTCTCTCACACGGCTGTTCCCCATCTCTCTCTCTCTCACACGGCTGTTCCCCATCTCTCTCTCTCTCACACAGCTGTTCCCCATCTCCCTCAGTCGTGCTGCTGTCCCCTGGCAGCCCACAGTTGCTGTGCACTTGCCCAGACTCCGATGCCCCAGAGCAGGATATCCAGCACACACAGATTTTGATATCCAGCTGACCTAGTTTTGACAGTGGTTCGATGTCTAAATCATTGCTGTGGAAGCTGAACCTGTCCTAGCTTTGGGCAGCCTTGTTCTCAGAGCCCAGGTGTCCAACATCTGCCCCAACTGTTTCTGCAGGCTTCAGCTGGGGTCTGTGAATCATTCACACACACACACACACACACAGAGCTTCTGAGCAGGAGATGGCAAAGAAGAGCTTAGGAACTGCTGGCTACTCCAGCTCAGGAGGAAGTGTGAGACTGACTGATTCACAGAGCTGGTGGTTCAGTTTTGGTTGTTTGTTTTTTTTTGTTGATTTTTTGTTTTTTGGTAGTTCAAACTGAAGATGCTAAAATATTTTCCAATGGCACTTCAGCAATTTCAGATGTTTTTAAGGCTTACTTTGCTTTTCTTGGTGAGGTGTACTTAAGCAGGTTTGTCAAGCCAGACATCACATACATCAAAAGTCTGATTCTCTCCTTCAGCTCTCCCTGTGTTTAGCTTATTGCTGTTTGCTCAGTGACAAAGAAAGCCAAACATACTCAAGCCCACCTTGCTAATAGAAATCTTTTGGTTGGAAAAGACCTCTAAGATCATCAAGTCCAACCACTGGCCCAACACCACAACACAGAGAAGCTCACACTAACACATGTGCATGTTCCAGGCCAGAACAGAGGCTCAAGATCTGACTAGACAGTAAAGAACAGGACACTGAGCAGATCACTTCAGCATAAAAGCTGGAGCTAACTTTCAACTTAAATTATTAACTCCCTCAATTAGACTTGATAAGGAATCAAACATTTCATTACTTTGCATTAGTAATAATAATAAAATCAGCAGCCTTTTTTTTTTTTTTTTTTGTNGAGATACCCTGCCCAGGGATTTGTAAGAACATTTAATTACAGAGCTCTTTCATTCAATGTAAGAATTAAACTCAAGATTTAGAGGGGGGAAAAAAAAGTAACAGTGGATAAAAAGGCCCTTACAGGATATAAAAGAAGGTAAAGAGCCTAAAAGAAGGGCTGAAGACCAATTTCTCCTCGCATTCAGAGAAAGAAACCTGTCTGGGACCCCCTCAGTGCAGTCCCAGCACACAAGATGCAGATAGCCCTGTCCCTGCCAGCACCCATGGGCATCCTGTGGGAAGCTGGACCACCACAGCTCCCAGCTCACCCTCTGCATGGCCAGCCCGAGGCCACACTGGTGCCCATGTGCCATGCTGTGCCCTGCCATTTCATGCCATGCTCTCCTGCCAGCCCTTGTCAGGCAGCTCAGCCCTCTCCTCCCTGGAACTACAACCAAAGTTACACTTAAAAGCTCACACTCCAAGGAGCTGGGGGGTATCTTAAGGAAGCTGGGCCCACCTCAGCAGCTCTGAACAAACCAGTGTCACTTTTGTCTGAAATGACCAAAAATCCCTCACTATTTTGCATTTTGCTTTCCCCTTTCACCTCTGGAGACTTTCCCATACCAACAGCTGCCTTTTAGGTATGGATTTGCTCAGCATGTAGCAGCAAGGGGCTGGGGGCTGCTCCACATGCTTGGCTGTAATTCAAATAATTAATAAGTTACCACGGCGGCACTGCCAACATGAAAACTACTTTAAAAAATCACAAGACAGATCAGTTTGAGTTCAGGCAGCTGCTGGTATTGGGTTATACTGCTGCCCAGTAAGAGACACTGGTCATACTGGCCAAACCAGAGAGAAAGTGACTGAATAAAACATTGTCAAGCAGACAAGGGGAGAAAAGCTCATCACATGGAGCAAGGAAGCTGAAACAGCTGCTCTGAAATGAATTTTAAGTTGATTATAGTGTCTTCAACCAGTTGGGCGTATTTCCCTCCCCAGGAGGGTAAACTGGAAGCAGCTGGGAGGCAGGAGCTGCCCACCCCACCACCTGTGTGTCCTGGCTCTCCCCAAGGCTCCCCAGTTCTGCCCTCCAGCACACTCCCTGCATGTAGAGGAAGGGCTGGGAGGGAGCTTGGGTGTTGTTTCTTCAAGAGTTTGTGCTTATCTGTGTTGTGGAAGCACTTCAGAAACTCCATCAGTGCCTCAGGGGATGGTTTTGTGGTCTGAAGGGACTGGGAGCTGGGAATAACTGGGGAACCAGCCAGAGCGGTTCAGCTCCTACAAGCAGAGGAGTGGGAGTAGATCAGATCCTACCTCACTTCAGTCCCAAGGTGGGTGGGAGGAAGAGAGAAAACATCAAACAGAAAAGCTCAGCTCTGTATGAATGCACTGAGCTTCTCTTAACCCAGGCTGGACCTTTTCCTTCCAGAAGATCTCCCTCACACTGGCCAATGCTATTTTTAATTTTTTCTTTTCTAATAGCTGGTGCTGCTTCCAAACTGGGTTTGCATTACTTCCAAAAGTGAGAATTTCTTCAATCTGAAAAGTAAAATCCATCCTGAATGAATGTTAACATTAGCAGTGGCCCCAAAATCATTTACTGTCATGCTGGCATAGTGGTATTGCTAAATATACCCAACAGTCATTTCATCTCTACCTGCCAGCTCAAGCCACCTCTCAGAGCTCAGCTGTGGGACTGGGACTAAATGGACTCCCCACTCAGCTGGGCTTCTGCAAACTCTGGTGTTAATGGACAGAAACACCCTCTGCTTTCAGATCCTGGAGTGCTTTTCACAGCTGACTGACTCCAGCCACCATCAGCCAGGCTTACAGCTGTATCCATAAATAAGACAGAGAACCCAGCCCTTCACCTCCCTCAAGTTCCATGCTCATCATTATCATCTTTACAAGGATACCCTGAATGAACATCAGCATAAAGACAGCACAAAGACATAGAAACTGAAACACTTTCTAAAACTCCACTCACATGCTCAATGCCTCAGGAACCTAAGTGGAAAAGTGGACAAAATGCCATTTAAAGTTCTAAAATGTGGACAGCCCTTCTGCTGGCCAGCACTGTCCAGAGATGCCAGTGCTACTGGCATGGGTCTTGGCAGTCCAAGGCCACAGCAGTTATCTTGTACTACAGTTCAAGCCTCTCATTAAAATAATAAATCTGGTTTAGAAGTACAGTTCCATATAAATACCTTGAGATCTGGCCTTGATACACTTGGCTTTATAATTAACACCAACTTCAGCGTCTAGGAAGGCTAAGAGGTCTCTGGGGTTCCTGATCAGGGAAAAGATCTATTTAAGACCTACATTTATGGGATATCAGAGCTGCGTATTTAGCAGGAGCTTGGGGCTCTGACAGTTTGGTTCAACAGTACTTGAATGGGATCTCCTTGTGATGCTGAGGAGATGCACCAGTCCCATCTCTCAGGTGAGCACTGATGCTGCCAAAGCAGAGGAGACACTGGAGCATGGTTTCTAACCAGCTCTTGACTAAGCAGGAGGAAGAAGCAGAGATGGAAAATACCCTGAGGCTCTAAGATGGTATTTAAAAAAAGAAGTTCCATTGAGAACCTACTGCTGGGATTTGATTTGCTGCCATTCCCATTGGCATTCCTGGGAAATTTCCTCTTTATAAATAAAACATATTTTGAAGTAAAATGTCTTGCTTCTAGGTTTTCTGGTGTAACTAGCAAAGAACACTGCAGAATGCCTTTGTAGAAAAGAAAGCTGAGTTACCCAACAAGCACCAGATCTGTGCTGCAGTCACAGCAGTGGGGATGGGTGCCCCAAGCCATAAGAACTGCACAGACAGCAAAGGAAGCAAGCCACAGAGACTCACTGTTTCCAGCACCAACCACTACAGCCACCCAGTCACTCAGCTTTGGCCATCTGTGACATGGGAACACAGTCTTTGGCTGCTACCTGGAAGATCTCTTAGGAGTTACACAGGAGTAAATAGAAAACATGAGAGATGTATTGGTCATGACTTTTGCAAGAGCATTTTCCTGTAAGCTGTTGGGCAGTCTGACTCACTTGATGGCCTCTGGCAAGATGCTTATCTGCCCTGGCCTTTCATTTCTGTTTCCAGCCCAGTATCCCACCACAAGCTTCTAGCCTATCTCCTACGGTACTCTGCCTCCAGCAGCAGCTAATAGCTGGTGTTTCAAAGGGAGGCAATCTTGTTAACAGAGGGAAAATACAGTTCCTGACCCTTCAAGGCAGGCAGGCAGAGCCCTGAAACTTTTGATTTATTCTTCCTGCTGATGTTGGTTGCTTAGCTACAAATATTCTCAATGCTCATAAAAGGCTCTCTCCCTTACTTCTCCTCACCGCTGTGTTTTAAGTCCAGCCACAGTTTATTTTTCTTGAAACCTAGGTGATGAAATTTCATGTTGATGTTACATCTACCATGTAGAATTCCCTGCTCCCTCCCCAGCACCTGGGTAATTGCCATTAGCACTCATGGGAGCAGAGGGCTCCATGCCACATGGAGGAGATCTGTCACCCTACAAGACCCAAGATGGGCAACACTGCCCAGCTCTGATGTCAGAGCACTCTTTTTAAAGACAACAGAAAGGGAAAAAAAAAAAAGTTAGAACTAAGCCTGATGAACCAGACCTGCTGGCAACAACTTCCATGGACCCATGCTGGCAGCACTGCAAAATGTGACAGGTCTGTGACACTGTGCTTGGTGATGGGAGCAGTGGGAAGAGGTTGGAGTACAGCACCCAGGACCAGATTAGGCTGGATTGGATCAGTTGATACAAGCCTGCCATAACAAGGGGCAAACATGTCTCCTGCATCTCCCTCTCTTCCCAGCCTCTCTCTGTGTGTCCCAGATGCCTTCAGAGCATGGCAGCAGCTTTCCAGCTCTACTGCTCCTTCCTTCACAGGGTTTCTGGCAGGGCTGCTGTAGCACAGGAACATTCATTAAACCTCAGGTCCAGCCACCTCCACCTCCCTGCCCTGCACCACGCTTATGTGAGGGACAGGAAGAGGTCATTGACAGGTGACATGAGTCAATAGGAAACAATGGTCTGGTCTCCATCAGAGATAAATTCCTGCAAAAACAATAACCAGTAGGAAAACAAAGCAGCAGCTCTGGTTAGGAACAGTGGGACACCAGCTGTGGGGACAGGGCAGGCAACAGAATTGAGAGGTAGGATTTTTCCTGCTTGCTGAAATTAGAGAACAATAAGCACAGCCTCTCTGGTAGGAAAGGGAAGCAGCTTAACAGGAACACGTGGCCCTAGCATTCAACTCCAAAGCTGAGCTCTGGAGCAGCATGAAGGGTCCTGGTGGGATGGACAGCTCTGCCATGTGGCCAATCGCTGGGACAAGACACCTGCTGACTGCTCTGCCTCTCCCGTTGACTAGGAAGATGTATGCTGCATGGCTTCAGGCTTGACAAACACTAAACACTGCTACCAGAGATGGCAGAGTTCTATCAGGAGACAGGGAAGGTTTTGTGCTTCTGCTACATCATAACTCTTGACTCTGTACTTTAGGAGTCATGCATCTCTCTACAGCTGTCTTTGTACATGTCCAGACAAGTGAACACAAGTTCCTGCAGAAGGCCAGAGAGTGCAATCTGGAGCTCAGGGAAAAGGACATCAACAATGATGACTCAACAAGGCCATCACTTTTTATAGCCCACGTGCAGGAGCCTAGAGCCATTTTTAAATCTCTTTGCTGTGAGCCCCTTTAAAGCACCTGGGATGCTTTAAAACCAGATCTGAGACACTCTGCTGCTGTGTAAAGGTGGAAAGGAAGAAACAGAACTTGAGGCAAAGGCCCTGCTAGTCCCTCTTGCTGAAGCCCAAAGAGAAGCTCCTGCTCTATTTGTTCTTTAGCTTGCAGCAGACCAACTGCAGTACCCAGCTTCTCCCAGCCCAAACTGGAAGGCAGACCATTATGTGATCCCCAAATCACTGGAGAGGAGCCAACAGACACATGCAGAGAACTGTTAGTGCTGTCACATTCTGATGTCTAAAAACCGGAGAAACTTGAACAGCAAAAAAAGCATCTTTTGGGCTCAGGGTGCCTCATATTTGGTGAGCAGATAACAGAGAAGACAGAAGTACTACAAGTCAAGTGCCTCCTTATGAAGCTTGCTTTTTAAGCAAGAACCTTGCCTCGATGCCAAGAGAGAACAGAAAGCTCCCAGTCAGCTTGGCATTGCAATCAGTGATTAATTTGTTGCACAACACTTTGCTTGCTGGACACGACAGAGCTCATCAATTCTCATTTTCATTGATGCTGTCCTGGCCAAGGGGGCATGGAAAAGGCTGCCTTGTGCTGCAGGTGTCCTGGGCAGTGGCCTGGGGATGGTCAGGGAAGCACAAGAAGCTTGAACCGTGGATGCCACCTGACTGGGGACAACCAAGGACACAAGCTCAGCATCCCCTGTACCTCCATGTGCACAGAGGCACAGCACAGTACAGACACATGGACACCCAGGGAGGAGATGTCACCATTCCCTCTGCCCAGCAGTTCTCTCTCAACAGCTGGCTGCAAGCTGTGGCACCACAGAAGGGCTGCCACAGGCTTTACTTGGAGGACTTTTTGTTCAGCCCTGTCACCTGGCTCCCCAAAACCTCTACAATTTCAATGACAACAGCCTTAGGAGCTCGACGAGGCCAAGAAGTCTGTGGCACTCTGCATTAGGCAACAAGGACTCCTGTTAGTACAGTTAAACATCTGCTCTGTACTTTGGCTGGTACCACACAGGAGACATCTCTGAGATTTCTCTCTTGCTGTGGTCTGTAATTTAACACCCTCAGTTCTACTCATGCCCACCATGACACGACCCAAATATGACCACAGGCTCATCAGGCACTGATGATTCACCTCACTCTTTCACATGCTCTCTTCAGATCACTTTTCCTAGATGCTGACCACGTTTCCCAGAGCCCAGCAGGACAGCTTGTTGAAATGTGCAGCTGCCCATTCTCTGAACTGCAAGGGAGGAAAAAGTGATCTAAGAGCAAATAGCACTCAGGAGGACTGGAAGATGTCAAATGCACTGTTGGGACAATAAACATTGGGAAATGTCCCTCACAGTGATGATCAGTCTTGCAAGCAGAAAGACTGATTGGAATCTATGCTGGAGCTTTCTGCTGTCTCCCATGGGACAGCACAGGCACATGCACCACGTTGTGCAAGCTCTTCGAGAACATTCCCATCCAGCACATCAGTCATCCACCTTGCAGGATGTGACAAAGCGCTCAGAGGCTTTGTTAAAGCCTTTTTATCGTTTTATCAGCCTAATTCTCGGTTTTATTGTCTTTGCTGTAAATCTACTGGCTGCAGCCCAGTCTGTATCCTGCTCTTGATTGGGAAATGGAGCATGAGAGCTTCCCATCACAACAGGGCAGAGGCTGCCACCACTCACTCCAACTCACAGCAGCTCCAGTGCCACAAAGATTCTCTCCAGACTGCTGACCATCCTCAGCCCCACTCTGCTGCTGGGACACACGGTGAACAAAATGACCCCCAGCTGGGGTCCGTTGTCCCTTACTATAATGAGTGCTGTATTAGCACAGCAAGAGGAAAAAGAGGAAAGCTCTGTTAAAACAACAAACAAACAGACAATTCTTACATGGAGAAGGAGCCAGTCCTGTGGGAGGGGAGAACCTCTTGGAACAACTCTTCAGCTCTGAAAAACGAGTAAGTCAGTACACCTAACACAGCCCCTGGGGTACCTGGCAGCTTAGGCCCAGCATTTAGCACAACTCCAGCAGACATCAGTGCCCAATAAGTCTTAAAAATTGTGTCTCAAGTACCTAAAATTGGGGCTGAACAAATCGGTGCCTTTACATTTTGCTATCCCAGGTGATACAACTCCCAAGGTCTTTCAGCAGCTCTTCTCAACACAGATGACAGTTGAATCTTATATTATTAAACCTGTCATAAAATTGTAGGTGTGTGAAATGGTGGAAGCCAAAGAGAAGCAAAGAAGGAGAGTGTTGCTGTACAATACCCAGTGGAGCTGAGAGGGCCTTTTAAATCCAAAAGGTGTTATTCCTGTCACTTTCAGCAGGAGGAAATGCACAAAACTACCCAGTGCTTTCTCATCCCACTCGCTATCTTCCCAGCTTCCCAAGTATGCGCCCCAGGGCCACAACAGCCCAGCAAGTTGCTGTGATCAAACACCAGACAGGCACAGGGCTACAGGCACAGGGCTGCAGCTCGGGCTGGGAGCGAGTGGAGCACCATGTGCTGGGGTCCACTGGAGACAGCCGAGAAGTCTCTGTGGAACTGAGGCTCCCCTTTGTCTGCTGCTGCTTTTCCACCCGCTCTGCCCACATCTCCCTCTTCTAATATTGTCACTAACGAGGCCACGGGAGGCGCCTCAGCCTCACAAGAGTCTCTGTTAAGTTCCCCAAGCCTGTGGCAGCCCTCTCCTCTCAGGCACCGCAGCCGTGCCCAGGGACACTGCCTGCTAATTGCTGCGTAGTGGGAAGAAGGTTGGTGCCAGGAGCCAGGCACCATGGTGCAGCACAAACATGCCGCGGGGCCATGTGTTCTGCCAGCTGGGGATCTCCAAAGATCATCCAGACCCAGCCCTGCTGCATCTGTGCTGCTCAACCGAAAAGCACCGAAATGATGGCTGGGAATCAAAAGAAGGCAAGGACAGTCATTTCAGCTTACCTCTGAGCATTAACATGACTATTAATTACCACTGGCTACATCAAGCTCTGATTTGCTGGAAACAGACAGAGATGTAGCCTTGACCTTTCTCCCTCGCTGCATGCTCCTTTCCTTACACCCTGCCTCCAAGCCACCATCCCAATGCTGCCTGGGGCAGATGCTCAGTGTCACGGCTGGGGCAACTCATCAGCTGTCTCCAGCTCACAAGGCTAAAATGAGTCTTGTGTTGATACAAAAAGCCATGGATTTCACTAAATTCAGGTGTTACTACTTGCACACATTATTTGGGGGGTTGGTTGCTGCTGCCTCAATTCCCCATAATTTTGTTGTCTGTGTTGGGAGCTGGACTAGGTGATCACTAAAGGTCCACTCCAACTCAAACCATACTATGTTACCATGATAATATATGATAAATATGCTGATTATTATTTGATGTACTGATTGAACAGTGAATGGCTAACAGGTATTCTGCCATTGCTTAAGATACTGGAAGCAGTACTGGTCACCCTTCCATTTTTGGGGGGAGAGTGGGAGGGAGGAAGTGTGTCTGAAGCTTAATGAGGATGCAAATGCTCGCCAGATTTTAATTTGAAATACTTTCTTTCTTTTCAACAATATCCTTTTCCGCTGGGCTCTGCAAAGAGCAGAGCTGGACAATGGTAGGGGAAGCTGGGAGAGACTAACAATGGAGGAGGAGTGGAGAGGGGAGTGAAACCAGCCTAGCTCCTTTGGTGCAAAATGAAACGTGAAAAGAAACAAATTGCATAAAGGATGACTAACAAAGACAGCTTTAAAAATCATTTCAGGGTTAGCCTTTTCAGGTTCACAGCAGGGACGTCAGGAAAGGACATTCAGCTTCCTACATTACATAAGTTTTAGTACATCTCCCTTTAAAGCTAGCTCTGCTGTACTCTTACCACGTACGCGGCCGCCTACACACACCCGGGACTGCTTGCAAACACACCCCAGCCCTGTGCACGGCCAATTCTTTTTTTACGATCACACAGATCTTTGGCAGTCGCTTTGCAGGGAGCTTTAATCCCGCGCACGGCGCCGCGGCCACCCCGCACGCAGCGCTCCCCACGCCGGGTGGGCACCGCTGGCCTCTGCGCTGGGCTCCGGAGCTCCTGATCCCTTCTGCAGGAGCGTTAGGGCTCGAACAGACACTTTGCAAGCAAACTGCTTACCAGTTGGTTCCTGCATCCTTCTTTCTTTCCCCACTAAGGTCTGAACGCTCCTTCTCTTGGCGGGGTGATTGAATCCAGAGGTTGGATGCAGTCGCAGCTGCCTCGACACCCCCCACACCCCAGGCTGATTTCACAGGAAACAGCACAAACATCTGCACCACCAAACCGGCTGACAGGGCTCAGCAGACCTGCCTTCAGAGCAACCCAGCGTTTGAAAAGCCAACACCTCCTAAGATGCCGTACTCCAGCAGTCCCCACCAGCTGAAGCAACGCACTTGAAAGTCTTTTTTCTCCTTATCTGCTCCCTGGCCCTGTCTTTAAAATAGGCAGTGTATGAATTCAGGAGATTTTAGAGGCCCAGCTTTTCAAATCTGGATCATCCACTTCCACAGCAAGCTCACAAAGGTGCAGGAAATACTTTGTCATTGCACTTCCATTGTAATTTGGCATATCCTAGTGAACCACTGAAAAGAGAGCAAAGTGGAAAACTACCAGAGACTTACCCAAGCCTCCACACGACAGAGAAATGATCAGGATAGAAAGCCAGTGCTGAGGTCCCCAAAAAAGTCAGCTCCTTGGAGAGCAGTGCGAGTCCATCTCCTGCGCCCTCTCCCTTGGCCGGGTCAGTCGGCTCTGGCTGGTTTGTATGACTGAGCTGGATCTTAAACCGCTCACAGACTCCGGGACTGGGAGACTTCCTCCGCAGCTGATAGTGGGGTTATTAAAGTAAACTGACTATTGCCCTTTGTGAAGGGAGGTGGGGGGGAGGGAAGCTCAGCCCCTTCCCTTCCTTTGTAATTCAAACCCTTCCTTGAGGCTCCCAGCTTTGGAGGAGAGGCATCTGCTCCCAGCCCCTTCCCTGCTGCCGGGGAGCTCGCACAGGTACTGGCTGGGATCCAGCTGCAGAAACTGCTCTGCGCTACATGGCAAAGCAGCTCACTCCTCATCAAACTTCAGCGAGCGTTTTTCTTTCTCATACATAATTAGTGCAGTACAGCAAACACACAGGTGAGAAGTGAGAGAGTTTACACATCGGCACAGGCTCCCCATTCCGCACCTCTGATTGATATAAAGATTTTGTTTGTTCAGCAGCAGGCTCCTATCGCTTCCGAAACATTATGTGTTCACCATTGCTACTGGGGCACTCGGCCAGTTGATGCTACCGAGGACTGGATGGTGCTGGGCAGCTGCTGGTTGTGCACACCGTTCTGAGCCCTCCCCAGGACACGCTGCTCCTGAAGCCTGTCACTGCAATGTCAACATGCTTTCATAGGCAGTTGCATCAGGATCATGCAGCTCTGATCTTTATTACTTCCTGAAGGCAGTTAATCTTTAGAGCTGAAACTATAAATGCTGTCAGCTTAGCTTGCAGCCTCCTTCTATTGGTATTTACAATTCACATTTTAAATTGGAAAAAGATCCAGGCACACAGGAATATGTCCACAATCCAGACACAGAGGAATTAAAGGCCAATCTAAACTTTCATTATTAGCCATACCCAGTGCGATAATAACTCCAGTCCCTGACAGCAACATATGTATCTCATCTCCACTGTACTTCAATATTCCTGCACTCCACAATGACTTGGTAAGCAGCAGCCTGAGTCTAGCACATTTTACTTTACCCTGTCAATGAGAAAATTCTGACACGTAATAGAAATAAAAGAAAAAAAACTTCTCATTATTTTGAGTTCGAGTTCTCGCAACTCCTTGCTCCTCCCCAAAATACATCCTCCTTGAGGCAGTGACTTGCACTCATTTCTGACACGAAATGTTCATATTTGCTGCTCTGGTGATGACCACAATACAGTGAGGACAGTCAGATTATCTGTTTGAGTTGCTTGTGCCATGCCCTGAGTTAATGAGAAAACGAGAGCATCTGCTGTGAACCAGGGCTCACTGTGCTGCAGGAGAACCCTCAGCAAGGACTTGCTACTCTTCTGGACATGCTTTAATTGAGAGAAGTGGAAGAGCACAACTGCTACTTTTCCATTCAGTGTCTCAGCCCGATGCTAACAGCTTTTCTATGACTTGTGAATAATCACAATGAGTATTTCAGAATCACTCCAGTGCAAACAAGCATCTTTTGCATCTCTTGGCTCTCAGGATGCACAGGCACATGCCCCTTTCCGTCTACACCACTTTTCCCCTGAACTCAGTTTTGTCGCTGCCGCAGAAATGATGGCTTTATCCAAAACTGAGGGTCAAGAACACAACCCTTTTTGCGATGCCCTTGATAAAGAACGTATTTGGTGTCTGAAGGCCAATGCCTCTTCCACTGGAGTGCAGTGGCTGTGTCCTCACTGACACAGCAGCCATTCACAGGTATCTGTAACCTTTGCTCATACTGATTTTGGGCTGGCTGTGCTATCAGACTGGCAGCCTGGCACATCAGAACTCAACTTATGGCCTTAGAGCACTACCAGTAGGTAAATATTAAATGACACAGTTACAACATGGATAGGGCTGTTAAAAACAACAGCTAAGAAAACAAACAACACATCCGTGTGTCTGTCGTGTGACATGACACAAGGACCTTGCTTTTCTTCTATATTGCACTGGGTTGAACTAATTCCACTCATTCTCTATATTCATGGGCGTATTAAAATAAGAATTGACCCAGCATTGACTATTGCCTGTCTTAGGAACTATTCCCATCTGGTAGTAACACAGAAGGTCCACGAGAGCCTGGGAGAATGTATCCATATGCATGCTTATCTCTTCATTTCAGACCATTCATCATTCCTCGCCTGGAAGCAACAGTTAATTTACAATAACTCAATGTCAAGATGGCAGTTTAAAATCCTCTTGAGGATTGCCCTGGGAGAAGATTTTTGTCCTGGCTCTCTTTAGCCACTGTAGGTTCAGCTGAGCCTCTTTTGAAGTCACTTAGTTTCAGAGCATGATAGAAATAAAGAGAGAAGACCTGCTAGGCTGTAGCTGGTGCCCATTCAGACTCAAAGAAGGATCATCTCTCCAGTGCATTCGTTTGGGATTTTCGTAGTCACAGACATCAGAGACAGAAAGGAAGAATATGGCCACTCAGAAAACCCTGCATGTGACTGGGATTATTTCCTATGTTCCTATTGTTTTGCCCGGATATAGATTTAAATAACATCTGACTCTTGCTGAGTAGGAAGTATTTCCAGTTTGGACTGGAGGAGCTAACATCCACAGACTGGACCTTTCTGAAAAGGCCATGTGATGAGCAGACCTGCCCCCAAACCTTCCAAACAGCCATCCAGGTAAAAAACGCAGGAAGGAGTCTCTGAGCAGGGCTAACAACAGACTAGGTCCTGAGAGTCCATTCTCCCTTTTTCTCTCTCTTACATTTGTTTGGACTCGCCTTTACCTTTTCATTTTAAGGGCTTTGCTTGCCACATTTTACTGGAGTCTCTGGCCCTCTCCTGTTATCAAGGACAATCTGCATCTCGTATTTTGGAAAGCAGTGATTTAAAAAGCTGCAGGTAGTGCCGCAGTCCCCGGCTGATGTGCCATCTCTGTAAATCAGGAGGTGTCTAAAGAGGGTGTTTACAAGCAGAACGCCGCTAAAAGTCTGCCTCGGTTGCAGATAACAAGGCTGAGACAATGACAGATTTCCTTCCCCTTGCAGCCACCAGCAGCTGCCTCTGATTGGCTTCGCCGTGTTTATCCAGGATGCTGGGAGAGAGCAGGCACCAAGTATGCAATTAATTGGCAGTTTGCAGGAGCATATTGCCTAAAGATAAACAGAGTGGGTGATCCTGGGCAAAATGGCTGAGTGCTGCAGATGTAGTGGTGACCCACTTTAAAAAAAAAGAGTTTGTTGGAGGTTTTTTTTTTATTATTCTCTTGGAAAATAATTGTATTCAAATGAGTCCCTTTTTTCGTGCGTGGTCCCTCTGGCCTTTGAATATTTTGTGTATGTAAGCCGTTCTAGGTTCTCCCTTAATCTAGAAGTCCTTAGGAAATTAAGAATTAGCTGAAAACTTTTACTGCTGACCTCAGTGGAGCATTTCAGCAGTAGAATATGCTTTGTGCAGGAGTACACAAGTACACTGTGACATGGTGTTAATGGCCTTTACTCTTCACAGTGGGTGTTTCTGCAGGCTGGAAAAGACAAGAGTGCTGGATCTGAGGCTAGCTGGAAATCAGCTGATGTGAAAAGCAATGGCACACCCTGAGACAGACCTGGGCACAGGAAGGAGATCAGGACTAGAAGACTAGATAAGAGGACCTGGAGCAGGGGAATGACTGATGATGGGGAAATGGAGAGTGCTGTAAGGAAAGGGCCAGGCCATGGCTTCTAGATACAGGCATGCCAGACCAAAAGGCACGAAGATGACATAAACCCCTGAGTCAGATAAGGAAATATAGAAGATGGTAAGGGAGAAGACTGAGCACTACTTAAGAGCTCAGGATACACACTGTCCACATTGAGGCTGGAAAGGGAAGGGGAGAGGCGACTGGAACGTGATGCTGGCCAAACTGGGTAGCTTAAGAGACTTCATAAACCCACAGAATCATTAAGGCTGCAGAAGACCTTCAGGATATCAAGTCCAGCCATCAGAAGGGATGTCTATGACATCAGTGCAGCAGCACAAACCTTTGGATTAAGTGCAAGACACAAATGCTAAAGAGAAAAGTTCTCACTTTTGGTAGAGAGAATGTGTTAGAAGGAAAAGTCTTCAATGTAGACTTTTAGACAGTGTTTTGCAGACCCAGCCAGAGGCCCACACAGCCACCACGCACAGCAGCAGAGGCAGTGAAAAACAATGACCTCATAGGACAAAAGGACACACTTGCCCCTCTGATATTTTTATCTTAGTGCTATAAAACTAAAGGCTAAGGCACGTGGCACATCTTTCACTGAGATCACATCGACATTACCAGCACCATTCAGACCAAACAAGTCATGACCTGGCAGCTCCTTCGTGAGGGGCACTGCAGAGATTGTCTGGCCTGACCAATGCGACCACTTCACAAATGCCTTTGCAGGAATTGCTGATCCCAGGGAGAGATTTCTACAGCAGGCTTTGACTTGCTGTTTTGCTTGATACTTTCACTTTGCCTTCAGCCTGAGCTGGGAACTGAGAGTGGGACGTTTACCGTACATAGACAAATTCTTCATGCAGGGCTCAGTCCAGCTTCCCTTTGAATTCCCCTGAGGGCCAGGAGTTTGTTATTCCAGAAGCGTGGCAAAAACTCAGCAGTGCTTAAAAAAAAAAAATAAAAAAAATATCTCTTTCTTTTAGATCAAAGTTTCTGTATTTGGGTACCTAAAATTAGTTACCAAAATAAGTGACATTTTATTCAGAAATGCAGAGCTTCCATTGATTTTAATGGATTCAGCATCTCAGAAAAGTAGGCCACTTATTTATGTACCTACATAAGCATTTCCATGCCTAACTTGAAGGAGCCAAGTTTGTAAACAGTGACCTTATGTTTTAAAAACCATGAGACAGCTCTGCACGCATCACTCTGTTATTCCCTTTTCTGTCAGCAAGCCTCATTTGAGAGGTAGATTTAAGCTGCAAAATGTGCCTTTAAAGTTTCTTGCAATAAGGTTGCCTCTATTTAGCAGAACACTTAGGCACAAGCTTAATGCCTTCCGGAAGAGAAGCACTTCAGTGAATCAAGGCTAAGAGCTTCCTCATATCCCTCTGCTTGAGATGGGAGAACGAATCTTCATCTCCCCACAGCAAATTTCTGATCCTGATGGGGGTGGCTCAGCAGCCTTGAAAACTGTCCCTGCCTCATCACTTCACCCTAGGAACATCCTATTGCATCTTACAGTGCTTCATGCTTCAAAGCATGGCAACACCACTGAAAAACTGCTCCTCATCCTGCAGCAATCTGTTTTGGGATGTGGAGGCACAGGCACGGTAGGATGGAGGGAGGGAGGGAACAGGGCATCGATAAGCAGCAGGATGTTGAGTGAGAGGTCAAGAGGTTTTCCAGGCAGGGTGACTGTAAAGCAATGAGTCACAATCCTTTCGCTAATGCACACGAGAGGAACTCCTCAACCTGCTATGTATGAGAGGAACTCCTCAACCTGCTATTTATCTTGCAACTTATCTATTTTAATCTTGTGCAGCTGAATGACTATCAGCGGACTGCCACTTGGCTGCTTAAGGAAATAGCTGTATAATTTAGCTCTGATTGTTTAAAGCACTTGGCAGGAAACAATAGATAAAAACTGACAGGACTTTCACAGTTAACAATAGAAACTAATGAGGTGAAATACTGCTCACAGAAATATTGTGACGGCTATCCACAGATTCAAATGAAGGAAGAGAAGTGGCAGGGTGGATTCTGCACTGCAGTCCCTCAGTCCTCACTTTGAAGAAAAGCCACCAGATCTTCCTTCTCTCTGTCTGCTCTCCTGTCATGCTGGTTTGCTTACAGAGCACTGCATGCAAGTTTGTAAAATTAGATTAGTTTAAAACGTTCCCAGAGAGGAACCACAAATGAGCTTAGCTCAGACCTGCTGCACTGTTGTATTCCCAGAGCTGTTGCCAGCAGGAGTTCACCTGTGGAGTGCCATGGACCACTGGAGGGAAGCCATGGGGGAAAACCCTGAACTCAGACACAGAAGCAGTACTGAGCTTCTAGCACCAGTGTTCGTGTGTAGGGTGCTCACAGGGCCAGTGCCACAGAACTCAGCACATAGCCACCAGCACAGGCTGGAGGACTCTGCCCCACTCCTTGCTAAAAGCAATTGCTGGGGACAGAAAGAGTCTCTGCCACTGCAGACAGCTACAGGCACTTTTTGTTTTTCTTTATCTTACAAATTGCAGCTCAGAGTCTGAATTATTCAAAGCAAACTCCACTGACAGCTTCTTGAAGCAGAGGAGCACACAAGCACACAGATGGCTGCTGTAGTTTTCCCTTGTGTGTGGCATATCCCAATTCCCAAGTGTGTTTAACTGGACAATTAGTGCAATTTGTAAGCAGGCAGAAGGCACTGAGGTGGAGCACACCGTGCCCCTCTCTTCTTGGCATCTTCAGAACAGGATCTATCAGTTTGATTATTTGTGGTCTCATCCACTGGCTCAGCTAAGATGCCCCAACAAAACTAATGATGAAAAACATGCTGGGGGAGGATTTTCCTGCTGTGTGCCTTAGCCTAGACACAATAAGATTGTCCTGGTCTGCACAGAAGTAGGATCAATAACTTAATGATACACACTGTGAACCAGTCCTCAGTCACCTCTAACACACAGCAGAACTCCTGGCTCTCTGGCCACTCTCCAAGCTACCAGTCTCCTTTCTGCCTCAACCACAATGGAGAGAGACCTGAGGGTGCAGCTTTCCAAAAGAATCACATTCAAGCAGAGCATCTGGACTTTGAGGGAAGTTGAACACTATGAACTAATTTAGTTTCCATGGTGCAGGTCTGCAAAGTTTCACTTACCCTAGGAAGAAAGGTTATTTTTCTCTTTTCTGGCCCCAGGTAAAAGCATAAAGAAAATTACATCTGGTTGACAGTGGAGACAACTTACTTATAGAAATCTAAAAACAGAATTAAGCAGCAAAGCAATGCGGATACAACAGAGTGCTGCCTGAGTAACATGCAGTGTAATGCACCCTGGCCAAGCTTTTGTTACTCCCTGCCCAACTTCTTCATAAAGAACACCCTGACCTAGAGTGGTGAATGTGCTCCAGAGCTCTGAGGAAACAAGCAGGCAAATCCCTTGCAAGAGATGAGAATGAGAACCATGCCTGTGAGGAGAGACAGTGCAGGGCTCTGTGCAGGGCTCAAAGCCCACTTAACCCTGGTATGGGGATATAGAGAAATACAGAGAAGTATCTCCCCATGCAGTAAGGAAGACCAAACCCACAGGGTTAACCCCAGAGCCTCTCTAATGAGTGTATTATCTTCCCAGCAAGTTAGGCTAAGCACAGAGTTTTACTGCAGTCATCATAGCAGAATCCATCACCGCTGCGTCCTCTGGATGTCATTAATAAATAATAAATGACAGCACTCAGAAAGGGGGAGGAAAAACAGAGCTCAGATTTATTTTTTTTTTTGAGCACATTGAGAGGCCAGTAGCAGTGACAGGCACAAAAGGAAAAGTCTAATGGGACAAACTCTGGGGATCATAAGCTTTGCAGTGTCACGGAGACAGGTGGAAAGAGCAGATGAGGCTGAGAGCGCAGGCAGCGCCTGCCGGCTCGGTTTGGGTAGGCAAAGCAGGCAAAGCCTAGGTCCTGCTGCCCGTGGGCAGTGCCAGCAGGCACCCTGACACAGTGGACAGAAAAGCACAGCCTTGCAGTGGCAGCACCAACGTTTGCCAGAGAGGGTCAATATATTTTTGCCGTCAGCTCCTGGGAGGTTTCTTTTAAGGTGGTTTAATTGGGTTTTAGCACTGGTGAAAGCCCTGGAGGGAGATAACTCCTGCTTAGCCACAGAAGAGTTATGAGCACTGACAACAGCAACGTCCCTCCTCACAGTCCATCTGTGAACCAGTTCTCCCCTCCCTCTCTGCAGCCTGACCTGGTGAGACCCAAAGAGTTAATCCTCCCTTTTCTTTCTCTCTTTTGTTCAGTACACAGCATTGTCCATCCCCAGAGTTCCTCTCCTCTTGGCTTGTTAGCAGCGGGTGACACAGGCGGGTGGTGTCACCAACCGGTGGCACAGGAGAGCTGCTGGTCCTGACGAAACCGCCCGTGTCTGCCTGTCCTCCCTCGTGGCTGTTCACGACCTGACCTGCCCAGGGACATCTCATTCTCTCCACTCCTCTGCATCTCTAAAGGCCACAGCATGTACTCCACTCACCCCAACCACCCTCAATCAAACCATCCTCCCACCAGTGCAGGGCTTGAAGGATGCATTTTGACCAGCACCCTGCACTGCTCTGGAGTCAGCCTACCCCACCCTGAGCTGCAGGCAAGTCCTGCATCCCAGGTACCTCCACCAACAGCTTACAGAGTGAATAAACCCAGGCATTCAGTTTTTCCACAGAGTTGTCTGCTGACCCCTGCTCCTTCTCAGCTCCTTTATACTCACCCTAACTTGCATCTATCAGAAAGCAGGAAAATGAACAGCAGGATGATTTTTTTTCTGAAGACAGGTGAGAAACTGTTCTCAAAACATCTGCTTGATTCTTAACAAACAAAGAAAAAATATCCAAGCCCACAATACAGGCAAGTCAAACACACCCTGTCGAGTGAACAAAAATACCTTCATCATCCTTTAGCAAGTTAGTATTGTTCCCTGTGTCCAAGCTAGCTAGAGCACACGGAGGGAAACTGAGTTGCTTTTCATTTCCTGAGCACTTTTTAGACTATGGAAGATTCCAATTCATCATCCAATTCATCTCTACTTCTGCCCTGCCTCTCTCTGAGAACCTCTGCCTGTTTAAGCTTCACTGTGGTCATTTTCCTTGTTTCAGAAAGTGTTGCCCTTGAGAAATGCCTAACCCCACCTGCAGCACCAAAAGGATTATTTTCACCCCTATTTCACACCCATAATGGTCAAAGGTTACTGTAGCCTGAGATAGGATTTCAAAACATGTCACATCTTTCCAAGATCCTGTTCCTGCTCCCACTCCCTACCCCACCCTTTGCTCTTCAGGGTGATTCTTAGGAGAGGCTGAAACTGAAATCTCTTTCCTTGCCAAAGCATTTTCCTTTTCACCACCTACACTTCCACTAGTGCTCTTAGGAGGCCCCTGGAGCAGGCTGCTGCTGGCATTCATTCCTGCTCAACAAATGTACCTCATGTCACTGGGCTAGAAGTGGAGGAAATCTGCCTCACATCAGGTTTTCTGGGTTTGCTTGGTGAGAAAGCTTTTTTTATTTTTGTCTTTAGAGTATGAGTCTGTTTATTGGCTGGGGATATCTTAGCGCATTTACTTTTTGTTGTTGTGAATTTGGATTAGAGGCATCTCCTTCCTCCTGACAGTTGCTGGCAGCATGTTGCAAAAATATGATTAATTAAAGTGTGACTATGAATCCACTCAAAGGCTTAGGCTTTTCCTCCTCTAACATTAAGTAGAGAAAAGGCCATTTGACAAAGTTCAGATCCTGAAACAGATTTCAAAGTGCAGTGTGGTTTCTCTCAGCGCAAACTAGGAGGAGGTTCAACCTTCAGCATTTAAAAGCTACGAGCCCTCGGAGAGAAGAGAGTTGTGCTTTTGGTCCAATCCCAAATACAGAAATAAATAAATAAGAGATAAATACCCAAGTCACGCTCAGAAGAGGGACTTCAGCAGCACAGCAGAAATACACTGGTCACCTGAGGGCCTCCTTCCCAGTCTACGTGACACTTCTGCCTTTGTAGACAGGTGATGCACAGAATGCATGCAGCCCTGTTGCACTGAGATTTTAGATTAAAACGACACATTCTGGCTCTTGCTCTGCAAGAAGCCACTGGAAATCCTGGAAGACCTTCAAAAATGAGCGGTGCAGCACTTGAAAAAGAGACACAACTTTACTAAATGGAAAAATTTGAATTTCCTAACATGGACTTAAAAGGTACTACTGAATCTTTAATGAGTGCAATGTAGAGACAGCTCAACCTGAGGAGGGCTGAAGGTCTTCCTTTGAAGAAGTCAAACTTTAAAAAAAAAAAGAGTAAGAAAAACGTCTGCTACATTCCAAGGTCGCCAAAGGTTTCAAGAAGCTCTGTATCCCTCCCAACTCTGACTCCCTAAATGATAGTCACTTGTTAATCCAGAGCACCTACTTGAAACTGAGCATAATTAGCTGGGGAAAGGGAAAACATGTCAGGCTGGAAAAGCATTCCTATCACAAGAGGTTGCAAGGAGCAATGTGCTGCAGCTCTAGATGGAAAATGGGCTGTTTACTTACTTCAAGAGCACAGAATTCTTACTCATTAAATATTACTTGACGTGTTTTAAACCGTTTGGTATTCCGCAGCCTTCCGACTGACTGACAGCTTGGAGGAAAGGATCGAGAATGGGAAGCAGAGGCTTTGTTACTTAGCAGTGTCTGTGGGGTCAGTGACAAGCCTGCTGTTCCAAGCTCTCACACAATTTATTTCCCATGTCCAGTACCATCTTCAGTCCCCAGCACGTTCCTGTGTCTGCACCACATTTCAGATCACCACCCACACACTAGCTAGCAAATTATTTTCTCTTGAGAGCCTTAAGGTACAGAGGAAACTTCTGCTTTCAATATTGCAGAAGGTGACCTACTAGACAAAATGTCCCATTTTGGCACATCCAAAGCATGAGGAGGCTCCAACACACAGGAAGCTCAGAGGTTAAAACCAGCAGGCAAGTTGTAAGACACAGCTCAGTGCTGGTGTGATCAGTCCAAAGCTGCTCCCATGGCCTCAGCCACCAGCAGCTCTCCACAGTGTACAGGCACTGCCCAAACCTGTGTTCCTGTCAAGCCTACAAGCAAATGTCAGTGAAAGGAAAAAGCCATTTGCTTCTTAAGAAAAAAAAAAAAGGGAAAGAAAGAAATCAACAACTCCCTGTTGTTAGGCAAGAACATGGGCCACAGTGAAGTGCTAGAACAGATAAACACTTAGGCAAAGCCTGCATTTAGATGGTGCAAGACTAGGAGTCTAAATTTAAAAGCAAACATTTGAAGCTTGAGTGAGGGTAAAAAAAAACCAAACAAAACCCAACTATCTGAACTCCTTGAAAAGGCAGTCATTATTGGAGATTATAAATCTGCATGCTAATTTAAGTGATTTCTATCGAGCTTTTCTTTCTAATTCACTTTTTATTAATTTTATTGCGTGCAGATAAATTCTAGATAAGAGCATTGTGATGTGCAGAAGGCTTAATCCAACAGAAACCCCCTGATATGCAATTTAAGGATCTCAGGTTCATTAATAAACCTCAGAGCATCTTGTTTAATCTAGTTGATTTGCATGGGACTGAGTACATCTGAGCAAAACAGGGTACAGCAGATATTGCCTTTACTTCTGAGAATTGCTTTGGTGTGTCCATGCCAGGTAGCCCTGTGGGGACAGAGCTCCTTTTGAGGGCATTCTCCACCCTCTGTCCATTTACTGGGCAGGTAAAGCCTGGACAACCCTGGAAAAGTCTTGTTTCCCAGAGTCTCTAGCATCATCTGTTCTCTCTGCAGGATTTTGATAAGAAAATGAAATGCCTCCCCAGACACCATCCTCATCAATCCATCGATTCACCTCCTGGCAGTTTCAATATAAATCAGCTAAACATGGATTATTGTGTGTGTGAACAGATATGCTGTGACCTGATGGGTGTTTCCCAGAAAAAACAGTATTTATCCATATTTGATAGAGAAGGTGCATCTCCTCAGCCCAAACCCAGATAAGGAAAGTTTTCCAGTGAGGACCAGACACTGTAACTGCCTTGTGAACTAAATCCTGAAAAGAACTGGGTTTACTCTGAGAAACAATTGTTTCTTTTCCCTCCTCCCTAGTTCTGTGCTCTATCCAACTGCCTCCTCCTCAACAGATCCAACTGTAACAACGCCTGAGAATTCCTCTAAACTTGTAGTTTTTAATGTACTGGCACAAGTTAGTATTTGTGGCCATGACCCACCTCCATGAGTTTGTCCATGAAAAACAATACTGAAGCTTATACAAAAGAACTCAAAGGAAAAAGCCAAGATCACCATCCCTAGCTAACACTGGCTAGAGAACAAAGCACTGCACCCAGCAGTTCCAACAGTTTCCACCAATACATTCTCCCACTCTTCTCCCCCAGATCTCCCTTTCCCCCATAAATCTCCCTGCTCTCAGACCCTGCCTGGGATCCTCAGATGCTAATGGAAAGCAGAAGAGACCTGTTGGGTGATTGACTCCTCCAGCACATCCTCGGGGACCGTGTCAGTAATGGGAGAGCTTTCACTGCTTCTCCAGGCAGCCAGCTCCAGACTGACATATTGGCGTACACAGGTAATTCCCTGATGCCTGGATGCTTGCATCTTCCCACCTTGTCCCACGTTTAGCTGTCAATTATCCACCCTAAATTCTTCCACCTCCCCACTGTTGACACCCCTTAAATACATGGTTATGAAATTCAGCCTCTGTTCTCTCTCAGCCGACCTAGATAACAGAACTGACTCTGTTCAGCTCCTCAAGAAGTTATCCAGACACAGATGATTCCCAAACTCTGATCCTGTTGAGTGGCTATGTTTAGATCACTCATCAGGGCCTCGTCAGAGCCATCCTAAAGAGCATCCATCACAGCTTTATTTTACTTAGCTGCCTCCAATCTAGCTTGTTAACTATTCCCCCCAAAATGAGTATATTTTAATTACTGTTTTCTGAGAATTGGGATTATTTTCCTTCTAAATATATTCATCTGATTATCTCCAGGATGAAATTCATTTGGTTAATTACCATCCTTTTAATTTGTTTAAGACTACATTTCTGTTTCCTGTGCTGTAACACCTCCCTGCTAGCTCTGCCTGCATTTATTCAGCGTCTGACAGGCTCCGATTTTGGGGAACAAACAGCAGGTTTCCACAAAGGCACACACTGAACAAAGCCTTGCAGGCAGAGCCTGTGACCTCACCTCAAATCTGGTGGAAGGGAGATGCACCGCTCAAATGGACACATTTATTACTCATCTTTATTACTGGAAGTCCTAATCCTGTGCCCATTTGGGTTTCAGCTGCACAGCACCCAGTGCTGGACGGTGGAGAGCAGCAGCTGTGGGCAAGGGCAGGAGCTCTTCTGACATCCATCGAGTCATGAGGACTCACAGCTTGCCCGTGAATACTCAAACCCCTCCCGGCCAGCAAGGCTAAGCTTAGGGATGAGGACTCACAGCTTGCCCATGAATGCTCAAACCCCTCCCTGCCAGTGAGGCTGAGCTCAGGGCAGAGCAGAGCCTTGCAGAGAATGAACAACAGAGACTTCACAGTGGGAAGCCTAACCTGAGCCACCTGCACCTCTAGGTCCTGCCTGTCCCCAGGTGCCATCACACCTTCAGGGCACACACAGAGGTCTCAGACAGGGCTGTCCAAGGGCAGCCTTCACCAGTCTGGCCTCTGTGGTCTTGGCCTCCCCTCTCTGTGCATCCTACACCATAGGAGCCTCCCACACTCTTGGCCTCCAGTCCCCTCAGCCTCAATTCTCCTTGGGCCTCTTGCGCCGTCTTAGCCTCCAACTCCGCTTCCAATCTGTGCACGTAGTCCAAGCTGTCAGACACAATCTTTTATAACATCTCATTCATTTGCCAAAACCCAGCAGTTTTGTACCTAATGTCTGGCTTATTCTATCATCCTCTTATTACAACCCCGAAACAGAGGTAGACAGATTCCAATTTCATTACCCAGATCTCAGTTCCAGTCAATGACGCACACGCTGGAAGAAACCCCTAATGTAATTTTATTAGTTTTCTAAACTCTCCTAATAAAAACCCCATAAATCTTCCATGGATAATGCAAATGAGAACCAGGGAGACATCAGGAGAAACTTCAGATATTCTTAAGCCAAAGGAAAAGCCTCCCAAAAGGAAAGGTCGTGGCACCCAAGCAAACCGCATACATTGAACCACAGAGACCTCCAGAGAGCATCCAACAGCACTGGCACAGGCTCCTCAGAGAGGTTGTGGAGTCTCCTTCTCTGGAGCCTTTCAAGGCCTGTCTGGATGTGTTTCTGTGTGACCTGAGCTAGATTGTCTGGTCCTGCTCTGGCAGGAGGGTTGGACTCAGTGACCTCTCTGGGTCCCTTCCAACCCCTGACATCCTGTGACGCCTACCTCCTTCTGCCACCTTAGCAAGGATGATTCTTGGTTTAGTTGACAGAAAATTTGTATAGCAGCTCAGGAGGTTTTTCCTAGGCCTGCCCCTAAGTCCTATGCCCCAGTGCAGCCCTAGTGCCATCCCAGCCTCAGCTTACACCCACAACTCCCCTCCATGCCAACCTATTCCCATCTTACTCAGAAAGCTGTTTGTCCCTTAATGGGGCACATTTTCCAGCTAGCTTTGTTCTGCAAATTATGGGCTATAAAGAATTAATGGCCGCATATAAATCAATTTTGTTCACTGAGAGAGTGAGTATGTGTTTTACGTGGCAGAGGTTTTCAAAGAAAAGTAATTAGTTGATTTGGCATTTCAATCTGCAGAGAGAAGCTGGTTTGGTTTTTGGTTTTGTTTTTTTTTTTTTCCTGTTCACAGGATCTGCTTGAGCACAGAAGCTGCATTAAAGAAATATTCTTTATCAGCTAGATGTGGCATAGCTGATAGCTCCTTCTATTGTCTCCAGAAGATTCTTTATGATAAAGGTTTCACCTCAGAGACTACATTTTACTTCCCAAAGTGCCTGACTAGAGGCTTTAAAAAGGCCAGACAGTCCATTTCCATCTAGAGAGAAGAGAGAAGAAGAAAAGTCCTCCAGGGAGACCTTTAAGTACTTAAAGGGGCTGGTAAAAAAGCTGGGGACAGACTTTTCAGCAGGTCCTGTTGCAACAGGACAAGGGCTGATGGTTTAAACTGAGAGGGAGAAGGAAGACATTTTTTACACTGAGTGTGATGAGACACAGGCCCAGGCTGCCCAGAAAGGTGGGAGATGTCCCATCCATGGAACCATTCCAGGTTCCACGTTGGACAGGGCTCTGAGCAACCTGCTCTAGTTGAGGAGAGGTTGGACTAAGTGGCCTTTGAAAGTCCCTTCAACCCAAACTGGTCTGTGATGTCTCTCTCAGGTTGTCTTTAGGGCCTGGTAGAACAGAAGAGAAGGTCACTGGTCAGACATGACCCCTGCAGCAGCCAGGCTGGTGTGAGCACCCAGCAGCTGCTGCATAGCCTGTGACAACCCCCTCAGAGGGTCTGGGGGCTGCTTTTAATTAATGCCTGTCACCAGCCCCATGGCCATTTCTCAGCAGGGCTGAGGGCCACAAGTGAGGCCAGGCATGGAGGCTGCACCCTGGCAGGGCTGCTCTGCTGAGCCTGTGCTGCAGCTGCCTCAGGTTCCTCCATGGCTGGACTAGGGACTGCCCATCTGGCCACTCTCATACAGCACCAAATACGTACCAGGGAAGGAAAGATGCTCCTCTGCTGCCTGTGTCTGAGGAACATTCAACCTCCTTCTACTCCTGTGAGCCCCAAGGAACTCAGACAGCTCATGTGGGCTGACTCAGTGACTGACCCACCTCACGGGACTACTGCATTAAGATCCCACTGCCTTGCAGTTTGTTTCCTTCCCTCTCTGCAGTGCAATTATCTGAAGCCAAAGGACTGTTTGGGCCTTTGTGACAGAATAAGCCTGTCCCACTGGTGAGTCTCATTTGCCGTCTCCATGTCTGTGTCATACTCCCCCCAAAAAATTCCACCTTTCCCCATTTGTTGAATCTCATACATTAACACCCTGGGTACGTTTAGCAGAGACAAACCCAAGCTAGCTCCCAATGCATTGGAGTTTGCTTTGCCCCTGCTCCCCACTAACGACTCATTTAACAGCTGCAGAGCAATTAGAAAATCGATATTCCGCTCAGACACCAACACTTTGTCTAGAGCATTACTTAAGGAATGTCTCTTGCAGCCTCATCTTTGCCTGGACAAAGGATAAGGCAGGAAGGACACTCTGGTGTGAGGTTATCTGATTGATTTAAGATGATTTCTCTTAAGACTCACACAGCATTTGCAAAGCGTTTCAGGCTGGCTACAGCCAGCCTGGATATGACATTCTCCTAATAAGCACCTCTGTGGCAGGGAGCGTGGGTATAAATACGGTTGCAGAGAAATGCAAGCTTGCTTTATTGTTTAATATCATACCACCCACCTGAATAAAACAGAGCCTGACACATGTCATAAGGAATTACTTGGAGAACGCGAGGCCCTTAGGCGTCAAAGCCCCATTTGTATTCCAGTGGTATTAACCAAAAATAAAAGAAATAAGCAACAATCACATCTTCTTTGCCATGAAAGGCTTTTCCAGCCCTTCAAGCGCTTACTACCTTGTGTTACAAGCTCCCTTACTGGAAGCGCAAGGATAGCAAAGGGGAAGAAAAGGAGAGACAAAGCAAACAGCAGAGATCACAATGGAGAAGTCATTCTGGTTTGCTGCATTTGAGTTCGCACTGGAAGGCTCCAGCACTCGCCCAGCACAGCCTCACACACTCCCAGTCTCAGCCCAGCAGCTCTGCTGTCTTCCCCGAATTCTATAATTAGTATCAGTGATTATTCAAGCAGGATTCAAAACGCTGCCCATCTGTGGAGTCTGGGGTGGGAGAACTCTGCTTTCTTTCAATGCTGTTTAAAATAAGAGCTGTAATTGCCAACTGTTGTTGTGGAAAGCCACTCCCTTGCACGCAGGGGAAAGGGATGGTCCAGGCACTGTGGTCTCAGGGAAAGTCACCACCTGTCTGACTCATTAGAGAGTGGCAACAGCAAAAATTCCCTGAGCTCAGAGCAAAACCAACCGCGCTTCCTTCCCACCTTCTCCAGAAAACTGACAATCAGGGCCGTGTGTTACTAAATTAAGCAGCAGAAATTCCTTTCGCGGGGAATACCGGTGATGAAAGCTGTCCAACGCAGACTGCCCTAATCCATCCTACATACTAATTCCCTGCTTTGTTTGCATGTGTGTGTGTGTTGTGTAAGCCATAATTATGCAATCTCACCATTCACCACTGAGCAGATTCTCAGCTTGTTACAGCTCAGCAGCAGGCAGCAGCTGATGACCATAACAAACAGGGAATAACGTGACACGGAATAACCTGACCTCTTGTGTCATGGAACAGGGCAGGGCAAGGATGGGCTCCAGGAAAAGGGACCACTGCTGACAAAAATTCCCAGCCATGTACTTGGTTCAGAGCTCTTTTTAGTTAATGCAGGACTAAGCTGACCATGGGAGCAACACACACAGCCTTTAAAATAGATCTGTGACAAGAGTGCTGTGAATTGGATGCCATGACATAGAAAAATTGGAGCTCTGTGACCTCAGAAGCAGTGCAACCAACTACACAGAGCTGAGCCAGGCACTTGACTGAGAGAAAACAGTTCCTAGTGTGCTTTTTCATCCAAAAGGCAGATAAAACCATTGGACAAAATAGCCTGTCCTAAGCAATCCTCACAAACTGCTAAAGCTGAGTCCCTTTATTTGGCCAGCTGGGTAGTCATAGAATCATAGAATGGTTTAGGTTGGAAGAGATTTCAAAGATCATCCAGTTCCAACCCCCCGCCACAGGCAGGGACACCTCCCACTAGATCAGGTCGCTCAAGACCTCATCCAGCCTGGCCTTGAACACCTGCTCCAGGGAGGGAGCAGCCACAACCTCCCTGGGCAACCTGTGCCAGTATCTCGCCACCCTCACTGTGAAGAACTTCCTCCTAACATCCCGTTTAAATCTCCCCTCTGCCAGTTTGAATCCATTCCTCCTCATCCTGTCATTACAAGACTTTGTGGATAGTCCCTCCCCAGCCCTCCTGCAGGCCCCCTTCAGATACTGGAAGGCTACTATAAGGTCTCCTCAAAGCCTTCTTTTCTCCAGTCACTTAATTATTCAACAACGACAAAAGAATAATTGTCAGTAGCCTTTTCAGGTGAGACAAAACGAGTGTGAATTTTAAGGTTTACAAACAGTCACAAAGAATGGTCAGGGCACAGGCATAGCTGCACTTCACGGTCCTCATTAAGACTTTACTAACCACTGTTGCAAATAGTTGGCTGTCCTAATTCCCACAGAGGTATACAAGGAGGAGGGCTGAGGATCTATTTCTGCTTAACTCAATTATAAGGATGAACAGAGTCAGGAGGAGTCAGTTGTTCTGATATATTTTACTGCTAACAACCAGTGTTGTTCTTAATGCACCAAATGCCAACAGCCCAAATCTACTTTCACACAGGATGTTAGGGGTTGGAAGGGACCCAAGGAGATCATCAAGTCCAACCCCCCCCATCCTGCATTCTTCAGGCACTCATATTTATAGCAAGAAAAAGAAACGTTAGCGGAAGAAAAGTGTCCAGGAAAACTCCCCGCAGCTGACTGATGTTTTTTCAGCTGATTGGTGCTAAGGTCTGTGACTTTAATAGATCATACAGGAGAAAATAACAATGCCAGAGACTCAGGTGATGTAGCACTCGTCCTGTTTTGGAAGCACTGCCACGTTGCTGTAGCCTGTAGCTCACTGGAGTCAGAAGCCAGAATGCCACGTGCCGATTTGGAACAAAGTAGGATAATGGGCGGGGTGAAATCAGGGACTGGGATTATCTGAAATGTTTAAGGGAATTTGATGCTTCCAAAACCTTTGGCATTATGATTGGGTGGGTGGAATTATTTAGGTCAAGTCCTGGTTTGCATTTTAATTAAAATAAAAATAAGCCAATCTAACCCCAGTTTCAGAACACCCAGGCCAGGACAGTTGGCTCAGGAAATCATTGATGAGTCTGCAAAACACAGGTAGTGGTGTGGGGCTAAAGCAATTGAGAGTTATCATTTGGTTTCCTGAAAGCAGCCTGGTGAGCCGAGTCCAGCTCTCAGCAGCAAGTGCCTAATCCTCAAAGAGCTCACAGTGACTGGTGGTGTCCCTGGGGCACGAGCAGAGGGGGACAAACAGCCCCAGTGCCACTGCAGCAGTGCCTGTGGCGGGGGTCCAAGGCACGAACTGGGAGCTGCAGGAAAAGCTGCCACCACCATGTATGCTGTACCTCATTTGAGGGCAGAGAGAGGAGATCCCCAGGCTGTCAGTCACAGCTACATTCATACAGAGGATTTTTTTCATTTCTAAGAGTTGTTATTGGAAAATGTCACTATTCATTGCCAAGAGTTCCCGTGATGCAGTAACTCTCATTACACCTAAGCCCTCTCAGCACAAAATAGCCACACACTGATAACCTGAATATATTTGCTGCAGCTGCTGTTCCATAGACTGCACTCTTGTACAGTCAGGTTATTTTACATGCTTATTAGCCCCATTATTTTATAGCTCATTCCTCTGTGTAATGCTGACTCCGTATCACTTCATTTTAACAAAAGGAGAGGTTCCTCTGAGACAAGAAGGGATGAGGAGCCTCCGAGATGGAAAGGGAGGGTGGAGAAAAGGCAGCAGGTCGCGTTGTGCCTGGGCTGAGGAAGCACTGGCGGTGTTGGAGTCCTGCAGCCTCTGTCCCGTGGGAGCCCTGAGGCCTGTGTCTTTCATGAAAGCCCTGGAGCTTCTGTCCCATGGGAGCCCTGGAACTCTGCCTCTACTGCTGCTGCTCTTGCTGCTCTGAAAGGTCCCTTGGAGAGCTCTACCCTGGAAAGCTGCTCCCAAGGGAGTGGAAATGAGAAGGAAGCAGGAGGAGAGCAGCCTGCACCCTCCTGGATGCTAAGTAGGAGCACTGGGCTTAGATGCAGCACACTGTGCATCAGCCAGAGGTGTGGACTTTGCTTTGGGCACACCATTTCAAGCTGTCTGAAATGCCACAGAGCTGGGACACTTGACAGACTCTCAGTCATAGCACTAAGGTCTCAGACACTCTTGCTCTCAGCCATCAGCACCATTCACACAAATCTGGACCACCCTGAAGAGGGAAGAGGTGCTGACAGCTCATGCTCTTTGTGCTGCTGCACATTGCTTGGACCAGGCATCCTCATCCCATTTATTAACAGTTCCTGCTGAAAAGCCTTCTGTAACCACCCGGCCCCTATCATCTCCCTCCTCCTTCATCCCAGAATTTCTCTTTGCACAGAGTCTGGGTACTACCAAATGAACATCTTCATGTCTCCTGCACAGCTGCAGCTCCCAGCTCCCCAAAGACACCTCTTGCAGATGCACAGAACATATATGCTGGTGCTTTGAAGAAAAGCAGGTGTAGAAAGGGTGTTTCTTCCAATGGCGCACTAATGTACATTGTCCCATACATTTATTAGAGAAAGCCTCAAGAAGTGATATAAACCCTAAGAGGAAAAAAATGGGAAAGACAAGGAGAGGCCACAACAAATATCCCCTCAGCAAATAATATGTGGTAAAAAGAGAAATAAGCTCTTTCTGTTTACTGTCTTTTACTAAAATGGCCAAGGAACAGATAATAAAGATGAAAGATAATTAACTGTAGATTAAAAAAGTATCACAGATATAAATTCTGTATCAACATCTCACTGTATCTGTGTAACTCCTTAATACCAGATGTAATTGAGAACAAGATCTTCACATGACTCAAACAGCAATATTATTTTTCCAGACAATGCAACCCTTTATAACATTCAGCAGAAGTAACCAAGCTCTTGAGTCAGGGATTAAACCAACCACAAACTGGCACCAGGCACTGGGCTCCTTGGGCCATTGCTCTGATGTGCTCCTGTCATTCTGTTTCTTCACTCATCTGCTCTGACTGAGAGGCACATGGAGGCTCTGCCCGTGGTGTGAGAAGGCTGGAACTAAGGCTAACAAAGGGAGCAGGGAGCGTTAGCTTCAACACAAGTGACTTTATCTAAGGAGGGCAAAGACATCCTGCCTTGCTTTATACAAAGAGAGAGCTTTAGATATAAAGGCATCAAGTAGGAAAACTTTCCTCAAGTGCATGTCAGAATGGGTACAAGAGGGCCATGATAATGAAAAGAAAGCAAATAACTCTTTGCCCTTTTCTTGCAGGTTTCAATCAAGGACCTGGAATTGCTTTATGAATACATATCACAGGAGCTGCCAATAGTCTTGGGAAGCAGCAATGTTATACAAAGACTATAAGCTGCATTTAAGAGATGAGAGAGGGGGGAAAAACTCTCAAATGCAGCAGGCAGATGATGATTTTTCCTAAGTTATATCTTGTGTTAGAACATGTTAAAACAGAATCAGAATTATTACCCACTCTGTAGGGCTCTGTGTAAATGAAGCCAGAAGTATCTAGCTAAAGGAGCAAGGATTGAGGAGATTAATATTAGCTAGAGTTACTTCCCTAGATGGCTCACAGAGCTTAGAATAGAATAGGGATGCAAGAAAGCAATTAAAAGAACTAACTTAAATAAATCTCTAAGTGCTGAAGGTTTGCCAGCATATACCTCTAAATTCTTCTGCAGTGCAACTGGGCCCCTTCCTCTAGGGACTTTCTAAGAACCTTTCAGACATCAGGATAATTATTGCAAAGTGCGACCCAGACTGTGGTTACTGCTATAATCAAGAAAAGCCCTTGAGGTTTCAACAAGAGACACAATCTCACCAGTGAAGCAGACTTGCAACTGCTGGCTAACATTTTTTCTAATGACTAAACTTAAAATTACATTCTCTGTGCCTGGGCAATGCACCCAGTGTGTGGGGTTTAGCACTCTCTGCTGCAGGACCCAGACAGCCTTCAGGATCCAGTATGGATCAGCCACAGCTGTAATCTCCAGGGAAGCCTCCCAGCAAGGAACATTCTCAAGGACTCAGAAAGGAGAGAAGATGCTGTTACCACAAAGGCAGGACACGGCTAGTGAAGTGTTCCTGCTTGGGCAGTCTGGGCACTGCTCTTCCCTTAGAGCATTTTCTAAAGCAAAACTTGCTCCCTTGATGTTTCAGCTCCTTAACTGTCTGAATGTTTCATCTCTTTGGGAAGCTTAAAGACTGTAGTGGATTTGCCAGTTTCTGGTGCACAGGGAACTTCCACTGCTGGGTTATAAAACCCTTGCTTGGTTCTAACTTGCAGTCTCCAATTTAAGCAAACAGGGAGTAAGGAAAGAAATGA
Source organism: Psilopogon haemacephalus (assembly GCA_013396835.1). Classification (NCBI taxonomy): domain Eukaryota; kingdom Metazoa; phylum Chordata; class Aves; order Piciformes; family Megalaimidae; genus Psilopogon; species Psilopogon haemacephalus. The sequence goes on from VWZI01015448.1 coordinate 1,873,446, forward strand.
AGTACTAATTGCAATCCAAATTGCTCCATCTTCTCTCCAGCCCCTGCCAACCCGCCTCCCTGCTCCCTAATCCATAAGGTCTGAGTAATGATCAGTGAATAATTAATTCTGGGTGAGCTGGAGAGATTTCCTGCAGGGAGCCTCTGCAAATGCAATATCCAGTTCAGGAGATGCATGGCATGCATCAAGCTCTTCCCTGATGGTACCTGAGGGTACCCAGAACACACCAGGACATCCCCACACCTGCAGCCTGGTGTCACTCTGCTAATCACACTGTTGGTCAGCCCCTCACTGCTCACCAACACACACCCTGCACAGAAAATACATATTTCCATGCTTCCTGAGAGGAAAAGGTGGAATGAAAATGTCACAGCATAGGGTAATGATGAACACTGAAGGCACAGCATTAAAGCAAATAATTTCAGCATCCATCAAACGAAATAAAAAAATGCTGTAATGTGGGTTTAAAACCATGCAAACCTCATCCTCTGAAAGGACAAAAGTTAAAAGGGCTCATAAATAGCCATATTTTATAGCTCAGCCTCCTCCACCGATGTGAGGGTGTAGGAGCAGTGATACACTACAAAGGTCTCTTCCCTGTGCAACAGAACCAGAGTCAAACCTCTTGACTCAAGTACTACTGAATTCAAGCAACTGGCAACTAGAATTCAAATCATCTTCTTATTGTTTTCTAGCAAGAACCAGGACTAAAATTGTTCATCTGTCACAAGGCAGCAATAAAGATTTTTTATTGTGACGGAAAATGTCAAACATCTCTAACACACACTCCAGACTCTTCATATTACAGATCCAAGCCAGCTGGATAACTGAGCAAAGTCTCCAAAGCACCTGTGTTTCACCCTGCACTGTTTGCAGCAGCACTGGTCCTGCTCTGTCTGGAGGGACATGCAGCACGCAGGGTGATGGCTGATCAGGGAGCAGCACAGAGCACCTTACCCCTTGTCAGGGAAATATCACATCCTGCCTCACCAAGAACCCACCCTGCAATCTGGATTCACATCCTGCCAGGATGGCACTTGGCCCTCCTTAGAGCCCAGGAGGATTACACACAAGAAGAGGGCAAACAACAGACTCCAGGATGAGCTAATGGTAGCCCTCAGCTTTTCAGGTCAATTCACAGAAGCAATGTATTTGTAAAAAATATTGCTCTCATACCAAAAATATAATTAATATCTCAACCTTCCTCTGTTTCTCTGCCTGTATACATAAGTATCACTTAAAGCATTACTATATAGCAATAAACACATCTATAATAGAACAAATCTCCCCACACAGCAAGGACAGCAAAATATTAATTATTCAAGGTACATACAACAAAGTTATGTAAATCACTTGGTAACTACTGCAGGGCTACTCTGCAGAGGGACTCCTGTGGAGAAGGAGCACTGAATGGTTCAGACTGGAGATGTGGGGCAATCTCTCATGGACCACTAAGGGAGTATGGGGGCTACTGAACAGGCCCAGCACCATCCCAGAGACATTAGTAAACGTGAGCAAAGGGGACAGTCTGATACAATACCAATGGCTTTATAATTACTAATATATTTAGATCATCTGGGGAATGCATGCCACCCTCCTGCACACTAGCAACCACGTACGCTGCGTGCCACATCCCTTTCTCATATAATTACTTACATAAGACATGGATTAAAGCTAAATTCGTAGTTTTGGCTTTCATTCAAATCAGTTAACCATTTTTAAACAAATTATATTCTAATTCCAGCTAAAATGCACTGGTTTAATTCAATTAAAATCGCTTCTTGCTTCTTTTCATCACACCTGACCTGAATTTTGCTGGAGAGAACCTGAGTGAGCCATTCTGTAGTTCCACTGAGAATGACAATTAAAAACACTGCCAACTAGATAAACATCATAACACCAGCATCATAAGAAGACACTCATACGTGAACAACCTACTTGAAATCTCCCTAATAATCACTGAAGAAGAGGCTCCATGCCATAAGCTGTTATTAAAGAGCACGGTAAGGAGGAAGGACAGAGAAGCATATTTTTTCTCAGTCTGTTTTTTCTCTTCCCTCCCAGCTGATGGATGAACTTGACATAGGTATTTCATATTCACAAGTCCTGAACATCATTATAGCCAGTGCTCTGTACAGCTAACTGCCAGCAGTGAGCTCAGCACACAGGCTGCCTCCAGCTACAATCAACGGATTTCTGTGTGCGACCACTGCAATAGGAAATGGGTAACAAGATCTACATGTCAGACATCTGTGTCTTCCAGCTCTCTGAACAAAGGCTCAAAAACATTGCCCACCTCAGCTATTCTGTGTTCACTTCCAACCCTTTGTCACTCACACAGACTTCCCAATCAAGGTTTTGCAGGGTTTCCATAAAGAACAGAGAGAAAGTTGGGTTTCAACATTTTGTCCTTCCAAGAGAGAAATGCATTTATCACTAATACTAATTGCCAATAGCAATGACAGAGCAGAGGACAGAAAAACAGGATCCAGTAAGCAATGTATCTCTCTTAGGAGATGGGAAATTCCACTGTGAAATGTGGAAAACTGAGGCAGGTGCCAGCTGGAAATCTCTTGCTGGTGTGTACACAGCATTGGGAGCACAGGTTGACATTATATCTCATTAAATGCACACTGCTATTGAAAGCAAAAGTCCCTTTTCTGCCATCTTCCCATTACTCTGCAGCTACAGGAGTTGGTTCAGTGCCTTAACCAAACCAAAAGTCACCCCCCTCAAATAATAATTTCCCATTAAATCCACTTGCTGACCTCTCTAAAACTGCATGACAACTGGATCTGCCACCAAGGGAAATGTGTAGCCAGGAGACAGCAGGCTGGGAAGAGCAAGGCTGCTCCTCTTTGTTTGAAAGTAAAGTTTACATCATGAGTGGTTTCCATTGTATGCCAGAATGTTTAAGCCTGGAATAGAACTGGTAAACAACTAAGCATTGAAAAAGCAAACAGAAGGGTCTAGAAGTAACAGAAAGTGTCTCCTGGTGTGGAAGCTGGAGTGATGGCAATTTTTCTCTTTTGTTTTCGGTCGAGTTTATTGACACGAAGAGTAATGCTAATGTAACGGTGATGAAATTCATGCACATGAAAAGCCTCACCAGGGCAAAGGCAGAAAAAAATTGGTCTGTTTGGGAACAAAACATTAATGCATGAGTAGCAGTCCTCAGTCTGAAGGGTATCCAGACATCATCAGCCACAACGCAACGGAACTGTCACCCTGGCTCAGAGTCTTTGCTGGAAGGATACAAACAGAACTATCTGCTTGTAACCCTGAGGTGTACACTGATGCACTGCAACATCGAGTCTGCCAGGCAATGGCCAAATGAGTCAATAATACTTATTCAGGCTGTGAGAAGAGTCAAATGAAAGCAAGCAGCCTTCTATCCATTAATCAACCTGATCTTCCGCTGCAGAGACAATGCCTTCCGATTGTCGGCATTTACCAGGCATTCTTCAACCGCTAACCATCTGCAGCTGTAATACAAAGCTTTGATTACAAACGTCAAAAAGATAGAGCATAAAATTAACTTCTCCTTATTTAGTAGGTTTAGAGAAATGTGGCTTCACGCTACACTAATTCAGTGCCCTCAGTATGAAAACTCCCCATTATGATGTCTCGTCAAATTAAAGCCAACACTACCACGATGTCATCTCTATCCTCACACAACACTATATTTTGTAATTAAGCAGGACAGTGAAACAATGGCCTTGCTTATAGAGAAAAGGTCAGGAATGCAAAACATATTTTTGCAAGCTAATTGTAAGATGCATGAAGCCAATTATCCTGGTAGCGCTGCATATGCCTAAGCAGGAAGGATTCTGTAATTCTGCTCCATGACTCCGAGTCAAGTCAAAGCACAAGTTGCACCCCATGGGGCATGGTGCTGCTTGTTTGGACTGTTAGAATCTGGGAAAGGGAGAAATGTGAAGAAGGCTATTAAAATAATTCCAGCCTCTTAGCCCTTCCCTCAACATTTTACTATGGCTTGAAAAATGCCTAGGAGTTAATACAGTCTTCTGCTGAAAGACATTAGGCGCCGCCTCCCTGTTCCATTAGGATGTTGGTTGGAATATGCAGGAGAAGGGGACATGTTTGTGTATTGCTTCCAGAACGTTGAACAAGTTTACCTCAGGTAGCCTGAGATATAAATCACAGATTCACATTCATGTGTAAAAGCCTGAGCAAATATATCTCTCTACATATATATACACCTGTGTATAACAAACCCCAGTTTAATAGAGATAGTTGAGACCTTGCTGTTGCCTTGGGAGAAGCTGAGAGGCACCACATTTTCAGTCCATCCCTGCCCCTTGTGAGGTTATGAAATGGCTTTAGGCATGAGGAGTAGCAGCATACTGCTGAACTGGGCTTTAGAACAAATATTTCTATATGCACACGCTGGTGCAATTAATCTGCAGCCTTCCAGATTTACCAGGAGCTCTACTTCCCTTAATAAGGAAAACGCAAAGAGCACAGACCTGAGAAGGGATGGAGTTTTGCCGAGCCTCTGCTGTCGCTGCCTGGGCTGCCGTGCTCTGGAGGGCAGAAACTGTTGATTCCATCCCTAGATTTACAGACCCTAACTGCCCCATCACCAGCCATTAGCTGCAGCAGCACAATGACAATGCAAGGGGGAGCAAATGCCACTCCTAATACGATGGAAACCAAGCCACACGTATAAGGGAACCGTACATTGCTTTTACAAAGTACAGTATTAGTCTTTCTTCCTTATAAAGGATTATTTTTGTTGTTCCACTGTCTGCCCAAACCCCCCTCTAAAATCCTCTCTTCCCCTTAACAGCATTAGTTTTTAAAAATATCTGAATACCAGTTTCTATATTTCCTAACACTATGAGAAGAAGATGAGGCTCACAAAAGTTTCTGGGAAGAACTGGCAATTTCCTCCTGCATCTCTCCTTCAAAGCAGTTCTCTGATTTTACTCTAGCCTCCTAACACAGCCATTAATTAGAGATCAGTAATTAACTTTCTGGTTCAAGAAATATTTTGCAAAGGAACCCCATTAAAAGCCCGATTTGCATATTCCAGGACAAAGCATCCTTGCTATAAACGCAGGTAGTATATGAGGCCAGTCTCAATCCTGAGACTGTCCTTGAATCTTTAAGCCACCTCCACTTATCCCTGACTGCAGGAGTGGGAACAGATGCTGACCCTGCAACAGAAAGCAGACACTGAGACCTGCTGGATGCTCCCTGGCTTTGCAAGATGTTTGCTTTTGCATTTCAGTTATTGTTGACAGTGCCAAATGTGTACAAACTCAGGAATGTCTCCTCAGAATATTGTCATTATCCTGAGAACCAGAGGCCCCCATGCTCTACTTCAGATGCTGTTAGTGTCACCCTTCACTGTGCACCTCTAACTCTTCCTATTTAGGAAGCTGCATTGGCTGGTGCCATTGTTGGTAAGGAACCCTTGTTCACACAAGCCTGAAAGCCCTTCACACGTTCTGGGGTCTGCCAGTGCCCTACTTCTGCAGGATGAGTCACTGCTCTTTCCAAAAGCAACAGTGACTTCTTCAGCCTTTGTAATGCTGCATGCACCATAGCCTCATCAAACTTAACCAATTTCATCATGTCTAAAAATACGTGGCATATCAAGTTTGCTGGGAATAAACAAATGTTAATTTGATCTAAAAAGAACTCAACAAAAGTAAGTTTACTGCATGAGTGCAGACATTCCTAAGTTATTGATGCTCTCCTATTGCATCCAAATAAGCTTTAGGAACATTCTGAAAGCCCACACAGCAGACTGCATTAGCACTAGATTAGGAATCAGATGCACTGCAGTACATGACTTGTACACTTCCTCCTCCCTCTGTGGGTTATAAGCAAAAATATTTAATGGGATTAAAAAGAAAGAGGTAGTTTAAAGAGGAAGCAGCAGTAGTACAAGTCGTTGGTGTTACTAATGCACGGCTGTACCCCTTCCAAGGCTGAGGCTCATTTAACAATCAACCATATGCTCAGACTTTTGTAGTGCCAAGAAAGAGCTTAAATAGAATGTTATCTTCTGCAATTATGGGAAGGAAAAAAAACAACAACTTGCAAAATAATCACAAATGTTAGCAATTGAGAGTCTCTCAGCATTACATCAATTCTAGGTGCACTGAGGAGAAGTGCCCCTAGAAACGACAGCTCAGGCATTACACCAGAATACTGAGTTGCACAAACCACCCATTTTACAGCAAATCAAGACCATCTGAAGGTATCTGTCCCACAAAGTGACACCGTGCTCTGTCCTCACTGCTCGTGTACAATCACAGCAGCCTCTGCCAGTTTCAGAAGAGGTTAGACCAAGTCCATGTATTTAGATTTTATAAAACCAACGCTCACACAAATTGACTTTCTAAATTCCTGACACGCAGTCAGAAGTGATTTTTAAAAGATTACAGTGATGACGTGATGGCAGTGACAGAAAAGGTCACACTACAAGAAAACAATCAGAAATGCACTAACAATAATTAACAACTGCAGCAGAACAACCTTCTCTCTGTTCCCTAGCTCGGCTCCCTATGCCCAAAGCCCAGCCCAGAAACTTTCTCCATCACAATTTTTCCTAGGAGAAATGTGGGTCCAATTAAAAGAAAAAAAAAAAATCCATCTGCCAAATGCTTGATTTGTGACTGGTTCTAGACAGGCTGCTACAAAGACAAACATTCAGCGCTCTATGATAAAAACTTTGTTAGCTGCCATAATAAATCAGGATGCAGGAGACATTGTTAGCAAAAAAAGGCTCTTTAACAGAACCCTTTTTAGCTCTAACAAGCAATGTGACCAGCCAACAAACTGAAAGGAGCACTCATTCCACAACCCTACTTTTAATCTCACATTGATATAAACTGACTGTACCAGATTAGTGCACTGCTCACACAGACTGCTAGAGATACTTGGTCTGATTTTGCCCCTCTTAATCACAATCATTTTACTACAGTAACAGGACTCCTAGAGAAAAATCGGTGTGCAAAAGATTGGCAGAATTCAGCTAAATACAATGTGAACCCCAGAGGAATTTACTACTTCCACCTTTTTCCAAACAAAAGGTCTCTTCTCAGTCAATGTTAAATCCAATACTACGAGAAACGACCATGGTTTTCCTACAAACATAAGCTCTGCTTGCCCATACTCAGTGTGTTTTCTAACACACCACTTAGAGCAGTTCCTCAGATGTTCTCTGTAGTAAAAAAACAGTTGACCAAGGTTGTACTAAAACAAAGTTCTTTACATTTCATAGAATCATAGAATGGTGGGGGCTGGAGGGGACCTCTAAAGCTCATCTAGTCCAACCTCCCCCACAGTCAGCAGGGACATCCTCAACTAGACCAGCTTGCTCAGAGTCCCCCAAAGCTGTTCTGAACATACAGACACACCATGGCAGAACTGCCAACAGCTGCCTGGCAGTGACCATGGAACCTAGGTAGATGGGATGTGAGCTTGACAAAGAACCCCCACACACATTTCAGAGCTGTCACTCCTCCCCAGGATGCAGTCACCATGCCCCACAAGAGCAGTTTGTAAAGACCCCACTGGAAAAGTGGCTACTGCCTTTGTGCCAACACAAGGTATGAAACCCAGACTCTACTGACACAAGAGGAACAAGGCAATGCTGAACTGATAGCAGCAAGATATTCTGTGACTTGTCCAATGTTTAATGCTATTTCCTTTTCTCCTCTTTGTTATAAAACTCACAAATTTCTCACTCCTGCAGGAGGCAATAACTTTACATTTAAAATTTGCATTATTAAATGCATGTATTAATCAAAACCAGGTTAAAAGGCATAGATAGGTTTGCTTGCATCCACCTAGTTAGCTGTCTGTATATGTATGTGCCCATTTTATATATTCAGATGCACCTGCTGTAGCCAGCAGGAGAAATGTGATGTGCACAAAAAGGAAAAATAAAGAAACTAAGAGGCATGCCACAGTATATACACATCAGCCAAGTAACAGAATCATTTATGATCTACTGGGGCTCAGTAATTCAACCTGGAGTGCTTTGAGCGTATTTATTGCACTATTCATTTTTGCTATGGCATCTCCTGCAAAATTTCCACAAAGCTCCAGAGCAGATGCTGTTAGAATGGTTACCTCCACAAGCAAAGGAGTGGTTGGTGAAGAATCAGCTTGGATACAAGATGGAGTCAAGAATCAAATATTTAAGAGGCAAATATTCCAATACCAGATGCTTCCTTGAAACAATTCTTGGATTTCAAAACAGGCAAGGAAGCACAGCAGAAAATGTACAAGAGCAATCTAAAGGACTCGAGCCCTTTCATATACAGAAGTGAGAACATTGTGCATTTTAGCAGGCATGGATGGGAGTGTTCAGGAAGATAATTTTATCTTCCATGCATGACTGAGAAGCCCAGCTGCTGCTTTTCTTTCACCCCTCTAGAAGCAACAGTACCTAAGGTCAAGATTTTCAGCAGAAGGATACCTGCTTACATTACAGATCTGACACTTCTATGAAAGCTGGGGGACTAACAGCCTGCTGTCAAAAGCTGCTTAGTGTCAGACAGTTTCCTCCATCCAGGGCATGGCTGTGCATGGTGGACAAAGTGTTTCTGCAAGGGATACCTGCCAAATGGAAGCCTTTCATTTGCAGTTTCTAAATGCTCATTTAAGCAAATCCTTGGTTTTTACTCAAGGCTGCCAAATGCTACCTCTCCTCTAACCCACCCTTTAAGCTCTACACTGAAAATACGCTGCAGACATCCACTGAGTCTCCTTAAGGAAAAGTTGCAGTAATCTGGCTCTACCTGAAAGGACACTGCCCAGCAAGGTCCAGGGCTCTCGTGCTGGGAGGGCAGGGAAACGACAAGGCTCAATTTGGGAAAATTCTTTCAGCTGCAGGGCTGGTTGAAACAGTTAACTCCCGTGTCTTGCACTGCTAACTCAAAGAAAGGAGCAAAACTCACCTAGGTAGAAAGCAAACATTGTCTATTTTGCCTGTTTTAAGGGCAGCAGAAGCACTGTAGGCAGATTCCTGGGCGCTCGGCTGCACCGTACGGAACACAGTGCCCTACTTCGAGCATTTGTGAAAACTGCAGCACAGGAATCAAACCAACTCTGTTTTCTCTGATAGTAACCCCTAAAATACTACTCTGCACTGACCTGCATAATCCTTTTACCTGCAGAATCCAGAAGGAAAAAAGCTGTAATAGGTCAGGCTGATAACAGTTGTATGCAGGCTTCAGAAATTCATAGCCCCACCAATGAGTGAGTAAAGCTAAACCCAAGTTGAAGTTGTCGTTGCTTTGAAAAGCGAAGAATTTCCTCAATGGATTCTGAAGTACTGTCTTGATATTTTTAAATGCCACTGCTAGAAAACACTTGCATCAGCACATGTCTAATTTGGTGTATTTCTCAGACACAGACTTTTCTTGGCACCTTGGTATTTCTGTGTCATTCCCCAGAATGATTCACCATAAGGTTAAAAGATCTTCCCTTTGGAAGCAAGCCACTAGTTTGTTTCTGTGCTTGGTAATGCAGTCTGTCTTACCCAACCACGACCTTGATCTGCATGTGAATTTACACATAAATTTACCTATAATGTGTGCCTGTCTCACGCACACCCTGGCAGAAATCAACATACAGATAAATGCACACACATCCACCGAGGAGCTGCAGCACTTTCTAACTGAACCAAAGAACAAACCTCAGGTCTCACTCATTTCTCCTTTATCTTGCCATTTGCTCTGGTTCTGGCCATCCCATCTCCAATGCTTCATCTGATCCATCTGCACATCCCCTGCAACGCATCCCTCCTGGACTGAACGACCCTGTCACGGCTCAGACAGAAAAAGCAGCTTCGGCCACATGCCGAGAATCCATCTCAGTGTAATGACGGCAGGCAGCAGCTATGCTGAAGATGTGTGTGTGGAAGGGGTAGAGAGGGATTTGGGGAGATTATGGTTGTTATTGTTCTGTGTTATTGTTCATACAGTGCGTAACCCAGTCATGTTCCATGCAGTCCAGTCTCTGAGCATCTCTCCCCTCCCTCCCTCACCTGCATCAGTTGGGTTTTGGCTGCTGCATCTCTGTGCTATTTATATGCTGATGCATTAACTTAGGGTTTAGTGGGGAAAAGAAAGCAGAGCAGCCAGGCTTCTTCAGGCACCTTATTTAACCTAAAAGGGGAGAGCTTGCGCCCTGTGCTCGCCAACAAATTAAAACCACCCCTCTTGCAATTAAGCAAGTCTACTTCTATCACAGATGTGGCTCTTGCACTGAATAAGACAAGACCTGGAAAAATCAATATCCTCCTTCTCTCTCACACACCCTCCTCTCCATCTTCCGAGAAACGTCCCCTTACCTTTCATTGTCCACACTCCTGAAGCCAGGTAAAATGTGTCGGAAGCTGCTGTTCCTATCAAGCTTCGGTTGGCTCTTTGTCCTTTTGATGGAGCCTTTAAGCCGCCGGCTGAGGAACCCCTGTGGGGTGAGACAAGAATACTAAATTACAACAAAACAGGGAGAAGGAGAGCACGAGCCCTGAGCCTGCTCTCCCGCACCGAGCGCAGGCAGGCAAACTGTCCTCTCCAGCTCGCTTCATGTGCAGCTGCTGGCAGCTCTGCCCCTCGCCAGCCCCAGCTCCCCAGCTCGCAGCCAACATCTGCTCCGCTCCCAGCGAGGCCAGGGCGCTGCGTCGGCGCGAGACTCCCCGAAGCCTCCGTCGCCCTGGCAACCATCAGCTCACATAAAAATACTGTCTGAAAGACAGGACTAGCACATCGCGGCTCCTCGACGGGAGCACAGCCTGCAGCGCCAGGCTCCGGCTCGCCATGCCAGCCGCCCCATCGCACGGGCACAGGTAGGAGCTGCCGCCCGCTCACCGGCGACCAGGAGATGGCGAGAACTTCATTACCTGCTGGAACCCCCCCAGACTTTCAGCCATGGCGGGGAGAATTGGACTCGGGTGGTTTAGCTACATCTTACAATGCCCTATAAAGCACGGATAAGCGCAGCAGCTACGGGCACTACCTTGGCAGAAGAGACAGAGCCTTGCTCTGAGCGCACGGAGCCTTCTTCTCCGCCGAGCCTCCTCCCTCACGGAGCATAAGTCACAGCTCCTGAAGTGCTCCACGGCAAAGCCAGCACTAAACGTTCTAATAGCCAAGCTTCTAATGTGCTATTTGCTTATTGTTAGGAGTTAATGTTCTACATAATCTGAACATTACATTTAATCTCTTGGCTAAATAAGGTAATAAAAGTATAAAACTACTGTGGTGTCCAGCGTTTATGGCATAGGAGAATAGTCTTAGTGGGTCAAGCACTAGCTGAAGGACATGGCACAGCATTTTAAAGAGAAAGCAGCAGGATTTGGGGGTGAAGCCTAAAGAAGTTTTCCCTTTGTGCACCATCATAAAAGGAATCAGTTAGAAGGACATAAACAACTTGGCAAATCCCTGCACGACCTGAGGTCTTGCGCACACAACTTCCCTTCTGCATCCCCAGGAAAGGGAGTAAGATACCTACTGCATATCCAAGTAGAGAGTTTGACTTGCATAAGGGAAGAAGTGTGATAAGAATGGGTGTCTCTTCACTGAGTACTACACCAGCAGCCCAGGCATGCCCACACAGCATGCATCCACTCCACGAATGACCCTCTGTAGCTTCTCCAGTCAACCTTAAGGAATGGGTACAGGTCATGTAGCCTTTAGCAGCTCCCTTTCATAAATTAATACTCTTTGTGTGTCTCGCAGGAAGATAATCACAGCCTAACCCCTATCTAGCCTGTCATTTGTCTCTGCTATTTAAACACTCCTTCCCCACCTAGGATATTCACGGGTCACATTATGTCTTGCTCAGGTTGCAAAATTTCCTGGGGCTCTGCGTGCTGCACTTGTTATGGAAGTGACTTTCCTGTTTGTAAGTGCATCAGGAATGTGAAACATCTAGATAACCAAAGCTGTTTCACATTTATTAAGTGCCACTTCACTTACAAACAAGGTATGTAAACATGCATTCACGTGAACTGAATAGTTCTCCAGGAGCTATTTGTCTGATTGAAATAGCATCATGCATGGAACTCAGGCCATCAGTTATACAGTAAGCCAACACAGAAGGTAAAAAAGGTCTTGTCAGAAAGTGGTTTTGATCATGAGAAATACCTTTTGAGAATTTGTATAGTATAGAGAAAAGTGACCATGGAACAGAACATTGGAGGGTCTGCATTATCTAGAACATTGCTAAGATACTTCCCTCAGTACTCAGACCTTAGCCAGCCCCACACTTATGCTATCAACCTCATACTTACGATATCAACAAGGTATCAGCCCCATACTTGTGGTATCAGTGTGATATCGGCCTCATACTCATGGTATCAGCATGATATCACTCTCATACTCATGATATCAACTCTTCATGGTCTTGTTCTTCTGGCTAGATCAGGCCAGTGGTTGTCTGCTATGGAGACTGGCCAATATTTGCTGTAAAGGCAAAGATCACAAATATGCAGCTGGCCAACCATGCAATATCTCCCTCAGCACCACCGCTGAGAAGGCCTTGCCCAGAAGCAGGAGACTGGACCTTAGTGCTGCCAGTCTAGCCACAAATATGTCATCGTATTATCAAGCCACTTCTTCATATCCAATAATAGCTTTGAACTCTGGACAGGGGATTGATAAGGAAACCCCAAAATACTTTCCACAGCAAATGACTGCAGCTTTATTTCGGTGCCTCGTATTTCACCTCTTGAGTGCTGGGAGATGATTTGTGCAGGGCTTGGAAATCGGAATGTGGGGCTGCTGCAGGACATCACTCTCCTTGTGTTTCCCATTGTTTCTACATTCACTGCTGCCAGGAGGAGATGACACGGTGCCATTTTCAGTTTTCATTGCTATCTTCCTCAGGAGAATGCTATGTCAAGGTTCTCAAGTGGATAAATTATGCTGCTATAGCAATTCTTTGCACTTCCATAGTGTGTGCCAGAGATCAGACAGTCTAATGTGTGAATTACTACCTTTTTAGATGGGGTAAGAAAAAAGAGAGGAGATGGTCTCCACAAATCCAAGAGAGAGAGGATCTGACCTGGGGTGTGATTGCCATGCCTTCATGGTGAGATCATAACAACATCATTCATTTCTTCTTCATTTATGACTTTAAACAACATTTGGTTCTGATCTCCAGACAAACGAGGCTAATCCTACCCTATGAACACTGCCTGCTCCTCTAGCCTAGCTGCATTCTTCTGAGTGCCAGTAATTAAAGTATTGCCTTTTACATTCCACGTTCTTTATATGCTTTTAAGTTTATATTATTGGGAGCTGTCTAGGGCAGAATTGTGTCTTCCTGTGTGTGGGCAGCGTTTACCACCAGCAAAGATAACTCAGGAAAAAATAAACTACTAAGGAAAATTTCATTCAAAAGCCAACAGACTGTATGAAACAACAATAAATAGAAATCTGCAGAGCCAAAGAACCCCTTCAGAATCTGCTTCAGCAGAAACCCATGAGGTGCCACAACCTGTGGTGCTGAGAGTCCTTATGTGCCTTCAGCCCACACCAAGCCTCCCTGTCCAGGTGTGGGCAGAGGCACACTCAGAGCTGTCAGCTAGGCTATAGAGTGGCTGCACCAACTCCACAATGTGAAGTACTTCTACTGTGCCAGACTGTGAGGTGTGGACATTTCAGTTAATTCAGAACTAGTGCTAAACTTACACAAATGAGAATGATGCTTCTGCTCTGTTTAGTACAGATTTGTCTTTGTTTAGCCCAAATTACTTTTCTGGTGGAGTACAATGAAGCAAAATGAGCAATGAAGGTCTGGAGAACAAGTCTTGGAAGGAGCAGATGGGGGAAACAGCATTATTTAGTCAGGAGAATAGGAGGCTGAGGGAGGAAGAGGCCTCATTACTCTCTACAACTTCCTGAAAGAAGGTTGGAGCGAGGTGGGGGTTGGTCTCTTCTCCCTAGTATCAACTGCTACAACAAGGGGAAATGGCCTCAAATTATGCCAGTGAAGGTTTAGATTGGATATTAGGAAGTGTCTTTACTGAAAGATTAGTCTGGCATTGGAATAGGCTACCCAGGGAGGTGGTAAAGTCTCTGTGCCTGGAGGTGTTCAAGAAACGTGCAGATGTGGGACTCTGGGACATGGTTTGGGTTGATGGTTGGACTCAATGATCTCAGAGGTCTTTCCCAACCTAAACAGTTCCAGGATTCTATGAAAGGTTGGGCTAAGTTTAGGCAGTGGACAGAAAGTAAATCATGAAATAACCTTTCCAAACTAAGCAGAGTCCATTACACAGACTGCCTTCTACTGAGCAAGAGAAGCTACTGTAAGGTCACTGGTGTAGAGACACTCTGCTCAAGAACACAGCACAAAGCCAACCTGCACAGTTGTATGGCAATTTGCCATCCTTGAAAACCTAGAGCAATGTGGCACAAACCTCAACCTGCTTAGCAAGGGCAAGACCTACAGAGCTCACACTGCACTGAATTCACTTTCCCAAGCTCAAAGTTCTTGCTTGTCTTGGTTTGTTTTTACAGTTTTGACTCTGTCATCCTCAAGTCTGGAATAGAATTGCTCTAATCAGGAGAGCTGACTGAAGTTACAGTAAGACACAAAGAACTAAAGCAGAGGAAAAAAATAAAAACAAAACAAATCCTTTTGAGGAATAGCTTAATCATAATCACTGCAACTGAAGCTAAACCAGGGCACGATTCAAAACAGGACAATTAACTCTGCTGTGATTTGGGCTGAGTTTTCTTACAGATTTAGACAAATTCAAAATCCGATGCCATCATCTTGCATCGTCTTGCAAAGTGGGACTCTGATTATAGTTTTTCCTGCTTCTCCATTTGGTATTTCCAATTACTCTAAACCTGGAAATTACCATATGTGATGACATCTGAATAGCTGAAACACTGAGTTATTACAATACTTGCAAAGCATACGTGTCAACCCATCAGAACCACATGCCCTTAAGAGGCAGGAACTGTCTACTTCCACACACCCTGAGCCAACAATAAGAAAGCTGGAAAGAGGAAGGGCTGCAAAACTGGGCAGAGTATTAAAGACAGCAAAATTTGAGCTCCTGTTTTATTAAACATAAACTAATGATGCAAATTTCATATCCGGAGCTGACTCCCACACTCATAATGTGCAATTCGCTGCGATAGAGTTTTAAAGGTAAAAAGTCAGCACCATGGAAACACAATAGATATAAAAATTTAAAACAATATGTCAATAAATCAGGCTGGATGCATCACAAGAAGCTTTCTTTGGAACAGGGCTGGCAGCTCGCAGCATTTCTGAAGCTCAAGGAGCAAGAAAAAGAGGGTAAGGGGCTGGGCAAACACACACAGGGCAAAGTGTGAGGGTTGCAAGTGGGGGCACTGGGCTGACAGAAAGGCTGAAGGATCAGGCTGAAGTGCTGCTTTCTGCTCTTAGCCAAAGACCATGCAGAATAAACACTCTAAAGACCTACCAGAGGAGCTGGAGAACAGATGGGGTTATTTTTATAGTTCTTCCATATCTTTTTGTTTCAACTCAAGCAACTGAGGACTCGAGAGGACGTCAGAAATTTCTTCACTACTCATAATAATGAAACTGCCACAAATAAATACTTGCCCCGAGTTTAAATGTGTAGTGCAGTATTTTGTAGCTGATGTCCAGTTTTTCTAGTGTATCAGGGATAAAACCGAGAATCAATCTTTTCTACCAGACCTGTCCTTATTCTGGGCTTTAGAATCTTATAATTGATTTGTTGTTTGGTTTGGGTTTTTTAATATTAAACTTCCTTAATTCTGGAATCAGCTGTTTTTCTCTGCTCTTGCACAGCATCTGTGCTGCTCTTGCACAGCACATGGAAATAACCTTTTGCTGAATGGATAATTAACATTTGTACTTGTGAACCAAGCAGAGCCTTGCCAACATTAAACATCCTATTATAGCCATAAACGTACCCAAACCAAGAGAGTGTCAGCCTCAGTGTTCAAAATAAAATGGAAACCTTTTTTTGAGCAGTACTTGATGCTGTTTGTTACCAAGTAAAGATGCTCAAGTGCACATCTCTACTATTCTCCCTGCAGAACATGACTGCAGTAAGCTCCAAGAAGTGCACAGGCACTGGGAACGAGTTTAAGCATTGGAAGCCCAAGAACAGAAGTAATCCACTGAGAGGTCTCCTGGCACTGCCACAAAAAAAGGAAGGGGATTTCATGTATAGCACTGACCTTTCTGGGTGAAATACCTGGTGTTTGTTCAGTCTATTGAGACATGTGCCTGTGAGTGTACATATATCCTTTCAAGCACTTGGTATATAATTTATTACTGTTAGCTCTTCTGATTTGAACTTGTAAATGGTTTTCCTATCACCCAGTTCTCCTGTCAGATGTGATGAAGGGCTCTATTCTCTAGGTGGCTGAATGGACAGCCCCTATGGGATCCCTGCAGCGCTTCCACTGGATCTGTTTTGGACTCAAGCAGATGTTAGGCAGGTGACTGTCATCCAGACTGCTGTGTGAAGTTGAAGACATCCTCAAACTTATGAGAATCCTCGCTCGGTTAACCTTGAGAAGTTATATTCTTCCAAGTTTATCAATCAACAAACCCAAGATGTGTTTACATGACAAAAGCCAGCCTAATATGCCTAATATGGACATCCAGGAAAAGGTAAAAAATAAAAGCAATAGCCACAGAGCACAAGAGATGTGAGCTTAAACTGATAATCAGAACACTTTACTGTCTCTGGACCTAGAAATTTGCACACAGATGAACACGTAGTGCTCCTGAATGCATGATTCTGTTTGACTCTGGACCTCTATTTCTCATTCTCCATTTTATCTCATAATTCTTGGGACCCTTCTCAGTCATCCTTTAAGCCCCTTAAGAAATAGGTAAGGAACATCTGAGAATAAGAGCAAGTAACATCCATCCAATAATTTAATGAAAGGATGAGGGGTAATGGGTTTAAACCAGAAGAGTGGAGATGTAAACTGGATGTTAGGAGGAAGTTCTTTACAGTGGGGCTGCTGGGACACTGGCACAGGTTGCCCAGGGAGGTTGCTCCCTCCCTGGAGGTGTTCAAGGCCAGGTTAGATGATGCCTTGAGTGACCTGTTGTAGAAGGAGGTGTCCCTGCCTATGGTAGGGGCTTGGAACTAGATGATCTTTGAGGTCCATTCCAACCTAAACCATTCTATGAATCACCAGCTTGCTCTGAATCATGTTACCTTAAACATTATTCGGTAGGGTAAGGAAAGCCCCTGTGAGACACAAGTGTCTTGGAATTAGAATAAAACCCAAAAGAATGAAAAATCACTACAAAAGCATTGCTTGTCCAGTGATAGATGGCAATAAAAACCCAAATCTTGCCATTGTGGTCAGACGTAGAGTCTGGCATCCAGAGTGAGAGAATAAACAGGGAGATAGAGCACTTCAGTGCATGAGTGGCTCTGTCTGTGAGCCAGGCCATAAAGCAGTCCTGGAATGTGAGAAACAGCTCATGTTGGTAAGTGCTGCTTAGCAACACTGCCCTTCTATGGCAAGAGATTAATCAAATTTGCAGTGTCATTGGAAACACTCAGTTCAGTCCATTTGAAAAATCAGATGAAGATACACTGAAGTCCCACAGGTCAGCAAAGGGACAGAGTGGGTCTGTCCAGGTCATGAAAACTGGAATTATGTCAAATGAGAGGCACTGAGGGTTAATTATGAATATGGCAAATCTAATACATGCAACTATCAGCAAATCACAGGTAGAAAAAGCATTAGCTTCAACACATACCATCTCATCCCTTTTCCACCCTTGGCCATTAAAGGATTGCTGCTCATGCTCTATTTTCATAAAGATTTTACCTATCTTGTTGGAAATGTCTCAGTCACATGATCTTTGTCCACTGCCCTGGAGGAAGAATTACAGAGAGTGGCAGCTCTCAGTGCCACAGACCTCCAGGACATTTTCCCTGATATTCAGCTAAATGCTTCTTTGCAGAATTTCACTGTGTTTCTTTCTACTCTTTTCCACCAGGGAAAACCTTCTCTCCCAGCCCCTGAATTAGCACACACCCTTAGTCCCTGACCAAGAGAATCACCAAAAAGCTTAGAAGCATAAAATTGTCAGGGCTGGAAGGGACCTCAAGGATCATCCAGTTCCAACCCTGCAGCCATGAACAGGGACACCTCACACTCGGTCAGGTTCCTCAGAGCCCCATCCAGCCTGGCCTTAAAGACATCCAGGGATCGACTTTTCACTGCCTCCCTGGACAACCTGTTCCAGTGTGTCACCATCGTCATGGTGAGAAACTTCTTCCTCATATCCAATCTGAATTTATCCACTTCTAGTTTTGCTCTGTCCCCCCTAGTCACTACCTGACGTCCTAGTAAGTCCCTCACCAACATTCCTGTAGGCTCCTTTCAGATAATGGAAGGCCACAATAAGGTCTCCTCACAGCCTCTTCTTCTCCAGACTGAATCAGGCAAGCTGTCCTGCGTATAACAGGACATAAGCCAAAATCTTCCAGTACAGTAACAGATAAGTTGGGAAGTGTCTGTCTGCACTCTCCAACTCACACTCAAGACTCGCATGGAACATGGAACAGAGTCTGAGTGAAGGAGGCAACTGCCAGGAAGAATCTAGAAGCCAAGTGCAGTACAAGAGCCATTGTTATTCAGGGATTGCCTGATTCCTCAATTTGGATTCTTTTGTTCTCCTATTAAAACCAAACCACAAAACTCCGGATTATTTGTTCTCAGTTCTGTAATTATCATACTGTCAACACTTCATATCCGAGCAAGACAGATAAATATTCCTTAGGAAGGCAGGAGAAGGGTAATTGAGCAATCAGGGATGAATGATGCAGAAACAGAGATACAGGTAGAATGCAAGTAACCTTGAAGAACAAAAACTGTTATTTACCTCAAGAGAGGACTGACTAGAAAAACCCTGCTTAGATGAAGCCAAGCAAAGATGCCACCTGAGAAAGAATCTCAATGGTGAAACAGCTTTCTTATTTGACTGGCACAATGGAGTCAACCATCCCAGAGGACAAAGTGTCTGTATACAAAACTTCTCTGTCTTTATTGAGAACCCTCATGACAGAAGCAGAGCATGGTCCATCTTCCAAAGACCACTACCAAATCACAGTCCATCCTCCAAAGATCACTACCAAAACATGCTCCCTCCCTCAGTAAGGCTTAGAGAGTGGGTTTTTTTCCTCCTAAAAGCTCAAAGCTTGGATGCTTATTACGATTTGTTTTACTGCAGCTAATTGCCTGCATGTTAAACCATCTGAATCTGGACCCTGGGAAGCCAGCCAGAGTGGGTGACTGTCACGTATGTGCCACACTCTGTTCAAGTTCTGTCCAAGACAGTATTTGAATGTCTTTGCTCTGCTGGATGCTCTTGCTTGGGCAGTCCAGCTCATGGACCTCTGAAAGGAAGCCTACAGGCAGCATGCATCTCTAAAACCTAACCTGTGAGGCTGCATGAGCTGTGCTAACACCTTGTTTGCATTCCAAAGGTGCTCATTGTTACCTGTGGCATGGCAGACACACCTGCAGCCAATGCAGACACACCTGCAGTCAGTCACTGCAGACACAGGCTCTCAAGAAGCACAGCCACCAGAGGCCTGCCATCCCTTCTAATGCTAGGGGAAACACCCAGCTTTTCTGCAAACACCTCATTTCAGATGGAAGACCAAAGATAGAAAAGCAATCCCCAGCCTCCTAAGCAATCTCACAACTCTCCTCTGTGGATGTTGGTTTGTTTTTTTTTTAAAGGAACCACCCTCTCAGAATTTGACTCTCGAGAGTTCAAGTGACTTGAAACAAAACCTCCAAATCCAGGGGAAACATAGCTGAACCATTTCTCAACACTTTGAAAACAGATCCTGTGAGTTCAGGGACTTCAATTGTTTATGATACAGTTTTAAGTATCTGACTTCCAATAAATGCAGTCAGTAAGTGTAAGTTTTACATTTACAGTCTCCCACGCACTGTACATGCAGGAGATTTATTTTACAGTGGAGAGCAACAGATTCCAATCAGGCAAATATTTTTGAAGCCTCAGATATGGAGACAATGAGTGCCTCTTAGATTAAAAGGGATAATCCCCAGCTGACAGCAAATTATCCACACTCCTATAAATTGAAACTTTCACCATACTTTTGGTAGCATGATAATGACTTAAACACTTGGTATCAGCTGTGAATCACTGCACTCATCCTGCCTTTAAAACGTACTTGTGATTTAACTGAGGATAAAATGAAATGTTTATAGGATATGTAGTGATGTGTATTTGGATGCTTGGTGATCCCATTCAGGCATGAAAACCAACCCAACTCCGCAAGGATTGATGGCTTCTATCACTCAGACCTTTTACAGAAGGCACCCAAGTGAAAACACCTGCAGGTTCTTAAGGCTTCAAGCCTGTGCACAAGGTTCTGGCACACAGCTATGTGAAGTGTCCTGCTTGCTGTGATAAGTTATTCAGTGCAAGGCAGATGGCCATAGACTTCCTGATCCACAGCCCTTTGGTGTTTCTGTCATGGCCCAGGAGCTGCACTTTGGGACTGTTACCATGGGGCAGAACTTTAGCTCCAGCAGGTGGAATATCCTTTGGCTCAGTACATTTATACCAGGTACATAACTCACAATAAAGTAGTGGGGATAAACCAATCTGCCCTTTGATTTCAGGGAAAAAGTTGGGGTTTTTTCCACATAAAAGAAGATTAACTTGATTCTTTTACACTATCAGAAATTAGAATATGCCTTTTGAAAGCCAGGAAGATACACACTTCAACTGTCTCAGAAGAGGAGAATTGAGGGAGTACAGGTAGAAGTAGGATAGCAGGTAGGAAATCTTGTCAAAATAGATTCTTTCAGCAGGTTGCAGGGGAAATGAGTTTGAAGGTAGAAGTATCTAATTGATTTGCTACACTGACTACAGAGCAGAGAAGCTGCAGAGCCAGGATTACTTCCCCAGAACGCTTCGTTCCTCTGTCAGCAGTCTAACCACCCAAACACATTGCCCCGTGTTAGAACAGGTATCAAAGCTCTCCAAAGCCCAGCAATAAACACATGGGGGAGGTAAGAAAAGCATCTCCATAAATCTGTTTACATGAATGCTCTTTTTTAAAGCCCACTTTTGCTATACAATGCAGAGCAAAGTGTTTCAAGGGTGTATTCCATACGTGCCTGCCCTACATTGATTTATGGCCTTGGAGCAGCGCACAGATGTCAGGCTGCATCTGCACATTGGGCATCTTCCTACTCACTTCCACCTGAAACCTTTGGAGCAGAGTAGATCCTGGAGGTGATCATCCCATTCCCCACAATACTGCTGTCCAGCTCTGCATCTGCAGGAAGTTATCAACATTGAGTATCTGCACTTCCATTTACAAATTTTGTGGGCTTTAATAACACATTTTCTACAAAAGCAGCTGCCAGGCCCATAAATTGTCAAACGCAGTTGGTAGATGATATGTTTAGAATTTAAAAAAAACGTTATTGTCCTTTGAACATGGGGACTAGTGATGTAATTTTGCAGTAAAAGTTACTCATTCTGGTATGAAACTCATGCTTCAGGCAGATGCTTTTGGCTCTGAAGAGTTTCACCACATTTCTGAAGCTCAAATTGGAGCATTTGTATTTGGCAGTAATTACAGCTGCAATCAAACAAAAAGTGTTCACTTTCGTCAAGGTACAGTGAATACCTCCTGTAATCCAGATAATCCATCAGCCTTGCCTTTTTCCCTACCTACCTTTCTAGACAACTTGAGCATTTTCACAGTTTCTGGAAACCAAGATGAAGCTTATTTGTCCTAACCTGAAGGTTTATGAAAAGGAGTGTTTCAGTTTGATTCACTTTCTGCTTACAGCTTGGGGAAAAAAAAAAAAAAGGAGAAAAATCACAATGAAGGGATAAATATAACACACATATGACACTTAGAGGAGTAGAGCAGCCTTGCTTTCAGCAGTTTTTTCATCCCTCATGACACAGATCAGACGATTTCTTGATTAAGAAAGCTTAGGGCTGTGGCAGGCAATAATCCTTAGGATGGGGTAGGAGAAATCTTTCTATTTGAAATTACACCTCTGGAAAAAAATCAGGAGTTCAGGTGATTTTATAGATCTAGAAAATAGCCCTCAAAAACCTCAAAGTCCACTCCTAAATAAAACAGGAACTGGAGGCTGGAAACGCACACAAGTTCCATTTAGAGACTGGAAATGAGGTCTGTACCTGACCCTTCTATGCAAAATAAAACTGGAGAAGGACCTGACAGTTTTTCCTTTTCAGATGAAATCACAAATACTCAATCACCAATTTACTGAAATGAAAAACAAGACAAGACTACTCCCTGCTAATTTTCTCCACCTTTATTCCTCACCTTTTCCTCCTGAGCTTGTACCTTGTGTCTGATCTTTGGGTTAAGGTGGTGAAGAGTGTGACACGAGCAATAAGCTACACAGCTCACAATTATGTTTCCTAGGATGCTCAGACCTAAAGTTTGTCAAAGATATAATCCCAACAGAATATCCTCCAAGAATTGGAAGCAAAAAAAAATTAAGTTCATTGCTGGTTTATCCCTCAAAATAATAAGACAGACACTGTAAGTGGCAGATCCCATTTCTGGGTCTTAGCAGTGATTATTTCTTGCCTAATTATTAGCAGTGGATTTACTATCTTTAAAGCAGAATTTTCTCACCCAGCAGGAAATTTCAATTCTATCAGGCAGATTTAAGTCTCATTCATTTATTCCTTAACTGTTTTTGACTCAGCTGCTAATTACCAAGGAAGGCACAATTCAGAGCAGGTCTGAAGCCAGGAGGCAGGAGCAGCCTGCATGCTGTCCCTCAGTTCCAGCCAGCTGCCACAGCAGTCGTGCAACCTTCCTAGTCCTTGCTCCCCACGAAGCTATTATCCTCTACCTCCTCATATTAGCAAAGCTTGTAAAGCCGTTAAAGAATCTAGACTTGACAGGGAAACACAAACACCAAGGTACATGGATGCCTTTTGACCCTGTTCCTCTAACAGGTCAGAAGCTAATGGATGTAGGGATATGGAGGAGCACCGCTTGGACACGCTGAGTTCCCACCTTGTTCCATACCACCTCCCCATTTCCCAAGACGTGGTCACTTCTGCTCTCATATTAGATGATCAATTGCTAAGTAAAGTCAGTACAGAAAGAAAACCAAGCCTGGATTCCACCCACTCCTGCAGCCTCTGCATAAAAGAGATGAACACAGACCTAGGCTCCACCTTCCCTCATGCTACCTGCATACCTTTCTGCTACCTGGGACGGCAGGCTGCAGAAACACTCCTGGTCATGGCAAGGAGGCAGAAGTGTGGCACAGCCCCTCGAGACTTCCAGCTGCTCTCTGAACATGACACGAACCAACACAGCTCTCCACATCACAGCCTGGAACATGCAGCCCTTGGGCAACTCTCTCACCAGTGGCAAAGGTGGCAGAGGAACCTGATCGTGTGCTGGAACCTGGCCAGGCTGTCACATCAGAGGAAATACGTGGAGATCACCTTGCAAGTGGCAGAATGAAAAGAGGGGACAAGGGCAGGCAGAGGCAGGTTATGCTGATCACTGTGAATCCTGTCGTGTGGAACAGTGTCTACAACTGCACAGAGTGATTCAGGAAATCAAGACATGATTAGTTCTGGAGTTACTTTTCTTGATGCCTTGAAGGCTGCTGCAGGTATGATACAATCCACGGTAATTATGGAGGAAGATAAAGACAGGAAAGCTCTTGGCACAGTGCCATGGCCAGGAACACCTGAATACCTCAGGAAAGGCGTTACAGCTTGTACCACTGCTCTCTCAAATGATCCATGATGCCTGAGCCACGAGTAGCACCCTTCACTAGGAAAAAAAAAAAGGAGAGTGGGGAGGACAAACTCAATCTATTGCCTTTCAGAGTGCAGTGCTGAGGAAAAGCGACCTTATGGAGGAGAAAGTGAATCCTGTTTCCATGGTAACTAAAGTTTGGGAAAGGTATATAGGAATCAACGTTATCCTAACATGTGTGGTCACACACAGACCCACAGCAGTGGAAGGTTATCCAGCTGCAAGTGTCATGAGAACAGGGAATCATCATGAGACCATGGGAAGCAGATCTGCTGCTCCAGGAGCTGCACTTCGTTTGGAACAACAGTGTCACCACCTGGAGAAACATCCTCACGTTAGGCAGCACCACTTTGGGATTTGAGTGGGAAGAAGAAACCTCCAAAATAACTTCCAACTGATTTAACTTAGAAGCCCTACTCAACAGAAAGTGCCTTGAGTTCTTCCGTGCCTGCTGAAGGTCAAAGTCAGATGTTTCCAAAGAGGTGAACAACGCAGACAAGATCACTTCCAAATGGGATGGGGAATCTCTTACATGAGTTCCTGTCACAGCACCCTAAATTCTTAACCAAAGTCTGCAGATGACACATGAACCATCCATCACAGTCCAGGAAATTACGGCTCAAGAAATGATGGCTCAAAATATGGCATAGTCATGGCTATTAAAAAGAAGTGTTTAGTCTAAGTGAGAAATAAATCTGCCCCAGAAATTAAGTTAAAACTTGGAAGAAATTTATTGATACCCACTCGGTGTTAACTGTGGCAATGAGACACACTTCTATTAATTCCCCTGCAATCAATTTAATCTCTAAGCTAATACCCAATATCCATCAGCTGAAAGCAACACAAACTCCCAAATGGAGAAAGTTCAGAGATGAAGGTCCTGACTAAATAGACACTTGTGGCTCTACCTGAGCTCTCCAAGAGATTCAAATAATACCTTACACTCTTGGACTTGTTTTCTGAAAGCACAATATCAGTGCTATTGAGCACGGGACAACAGAGTGTGCTTATTATCCTACCTTTTTGTATCTGCAGCACAATTCTTTATCTGTGACCCAGAAACAAATTAAAGGGACGCTGTCAAGTTGTGTATTTTAATGGTCCTCTTTTCTCTCTGCTACCAGCAGTCAGAGACTTTTTTCAGTGCCTAGAGGTTTAAACAAATTAAAGCTTTTGTTTTGTTTACTTTGTTGGGTTTTCTTACCTTTTTTTTTTCCCTTTTCTTTCTTTTTGCCTTTCAGTCATTTCACAGGAATGAAAACTGGTCAGATTCATCTGTCTCCCCACAGCCTGTTAATTAGTACAGGTTGTTTGCATTTGGTCTGCCAAGGAAGAGTCTCGAGCACTACCAGATTTTTAATTTTTTTTTCTTGCAGTTGTTTTGAAACAAGCAAGAAGTGGCCTCTGTTGTTCAAATCACCATTTGGAAATGGAAGACCCTGAAGAACTGATATGAACCCATGCTGCTGTAAAATCCAGTGAGATTTGAGATTGTTTGGCTGCCTTTGTGGAGAGAATTGGAGTTGTAAGGAATGAAAAACACAACACAGCACCTGAGTATATATTAAACTGTGAAATTGCCACGGAAATTGCAAAGCAAACAAGTTTTAGAGAGCAAAGGCCACTCATTTGGACAGGATTCATCATTTTCACCATTTGTAATAGCGGCTTGAGCTGGTTTGGTTCCTCGTAAGATGAGCAGCAGCACTACTATGCAGTCCCAGCCCTTCTCTTATGTTTATAGGAGATGGTGAATGTTCTATCATCTTCCCATGCCTTACTTTCCCATTATGATAAATTGCAACCCCACAAGCTTGAATTCCTGCAGATTGGCAGAACTCTTTAACAGCCTCAGATGAAAGGTGCCACAGAAGTGCCAAGTGCTATCACTGTAATTATCATTCAATGTACACTGATCAAAAGAATGAAATGGGAATTAGCATCTCCTATCAGCCCTACTTACAGCCTAAATTTTAAACATTCCTCCCATGGACTCTCTCCATGAAAAAATCCAGGAACTGTTGGTACTTCTCCTACGGCTACAACACTGCTTCTGCAGGAGTGGAGGAATGGAAGGATCTAAAGAGAAGAGTCCAAAATCATGAGAACAAGACTGGTTTCTCCCACGAAAGCTTGCTCAGGCTTTCTGGGAAGAGTTTGGAGCTGCTTCCCCATTCTCACTGCTTCACTGTCTCCAGTTTCTCTCCTGTCAGCAGGATGTGATCTTCTCTCTCACAGCCCTAAGGATTTTCTGTCGTTGTCCTCCTTTGGATCCTGAACAACACTTCTCTGAAAGCCATACTCCCCAGTGAGTCCAGCTGTCCTTGGAGGATGAGCAAGTGGAAACTTTTGGAAAGGCTAAATGAAATCGATGGAATTGTGCTAATTTACACCCACTGCAGAGCCAGACAAGGTGCTGAAATGTTTGTTTACTCCTTCCTCACCTGGGAACTACACAATGTTTGACTTTATTTTCCCCAGCTCACCTCTTAATCCAGGCCCCTAAGATAGGAAACAAAAATGTGAGCTTCTCCCCTAGTCCAGAATGTGTTTCAGTGGTGGCTGAGGACAGCAATTTAGTCACTCATGGCCATTTCCCTCTTGGTGGAAGCTGCCATCACTGCAGATTAAATAAGGGTCTGACTGTGCACTGCGTGGATCCTTACCCTTCAGGAGCTCTATTAATCCTGCTCATACAAAGCATCTAACAGATGCTAACACTATCAGGTCATCTTCCATTCTCTCCTTACTGCCACACACCAGAGCCAGCCTTGCTGCTGACCATACAGACCCTGTGGAACTGAGGCATTGCTGTCCAGCCATGTCAGCTTGACAGTAATCAAAAGCAGTCCAAAACCATGCTCCACCCCACAAAGACTAAACAGGATTACTAGAACTTTTCTTTAAAGTGGCCTTGGTGTGTGAATTAAGCTGCTGATGAGACCTTATGCCTCTTCCTTTCTGTAAAATTGCCCTTTAGACAGCTGCAGGCTCTGAAAAAGAGACCTCCCTGGAACATACTTAGCTCAAAAAGGAAAAAAAATCCATACTCTGCCTTGCTGAGTCCTTTTCAGTGAAGCAGGTCGTAGCACCATGTCTTTTACCCTGTCATGCCTGTCTCCTGGTTGATGCACATAATAAATCCACAGTGGTTTGAACTGCAGCTCTGTGCTGAAATCTGACAATCCCACGTATCTTTAACTCTGCTGCCTCCCTCTAGTTCCCCAACTGAAAATTCCAAGCTTACTTAGAAAATGTTTGATATACAAGGTCAAACACAAACCAGAGGATACTTCAGGTTGGAAGGGACTTTTAAATGTCATCTAGTCCAATCCCCTGAAGATGAGCAGGATCATCTTCACCTAGATCAGGGTAAGAGCCCTAAAAAACCTGACCTGAAATATTTTCTGTGATGGGGCATCGACCACCTCTCTGGACAGCCTGGACCAGTGTGCCACCACCCTCAGGGCAGAAAAATTCTTCCCTGCTTCTAGGCTAAATCTCCCCTTTTCAGCTTCAAACCATCACCCCTTGTCCTGTCACAACAAGCCCTGCTAAAAAAAGACTGTCCTCATCTTTCTTCTAATCCTTCTTAAATACTGCAAGGCCACAAGAAGGTCCCCCAGGAACCTTCTCCTTCTCCAGGTGGAAAAATTCCAACTCTTAGCCTCTTAAGAGGGAACAGGGGTTGGAACTGGATGATCTTTGAGGTCCCTTCCAACTTAAACCATTCTATAATCCTATGCTACGTTTACAATCAGCTTCATTGTCCAGTTCCTTTTTTTTAAAAACAAAAAACTTTCATGGCTTGACTACAATTTATCCCATGTCTCATGAAGTACACTCAAAACCTGAAGGGCAAAAGTATCCAGGGACTTCTGTTAGAAGAACAATACAGAGGGCTCTTATTAAAATAACAACCAACTGGGAATCTGCCAACCTGGGGTGCTGGGCAGGCATGCCTGACCTGGGAGCAATGATCTGGGAAGGCAGAAAACCACTTATTCATTTTCACACAACGGCATCAGGTTTGAGAAGAGGCTTTAATTCTCTTGAAACTAAAGGAGGATTTTATAATAGTAATTAGGAGTATCTCAGCTAGTGGTTAACACCAGGAATGGGAATTAGAAGTGAAGAAACTCAGCTCAGAACATATCTCCTGGCTTTGCGGCATGATCACATTTAAGTCAAGTCAACTTTTTCCCACCTCAGTTTTCCCTGCTGTAAAATGAGAGTGCTAGGAGAACCTGGATATCCAGCAACAAAAGATGCCTTAAAAGTAAAAAGTCTGCATGCTGTTGTGCCTGAACAAAAAAAATAATCTGGCAGCCAGATTAGCACCCCAAATTTTTGCAAAGCAGCACCAGTGAGAGCAGAATACCTGCAAATGCCCAAAACGACCTTGTTTTTCTTCCAAGCCCTAAAATGCTCAGAAAGCCAAAGCTTCCAAGCATGTCCTGTTCCAGAAGCAGTGCCTGAACTGACAGATACAGATCCAAAGTAATTTAAATATTTCTTGCTGCCACTAACCCTGGTTATCCAAATTCAATTGCAGTTGACAGTTTAATGATAATAGCTTTCTGTTTATGTATCAGCTGTGATAATGTTCCCATTCTCCTTAAATTCAGTCCCTGTAAAAGGGGTACTATAATGTATGCAGCCACCGACCAAAATGATAGTAATTTTCCCTTCTAGATGGAATGGTTTAGTAAACAATTACATTTCAATTAAAGATGGGGGTGATCATGTCGAGGGAAGCACCATTCAGCTCTCTGCATAACACAGGAAGATAAATTCTCCAAAGCCAAACTATTGTAATATAATTTACATGACTGCTTTTAGGGGGGGGTGGTGGAAATAATTAAAACAAACTGGGAATGGTGTTCTACAGTGCACAGGCAAAAACTTGGGGAGAATCCTTCAGTATCTCATCCACAGCAGCTTGAACCTGGATCCTATTATTAAGGATTATGTTCAGCGAAGAGGAATAGTAGAAAGGTTACTCACTTTCATCTCTCCAGGAGTTCCCATTTACTGGGATGCCATTAGTATTTAATACTTCATTTATCAGGGATTAAAACCAGGATAGATGGAGGAATGCCATAAGAGTAGCTTTTAATCTATCACTGTACATTCAGCTGTGTATCCAACCCAACTGGCAGAAAAACAAGTTAACATTACAGCAGAAGGGATGATGAAACCTAAAAAGACTTCCTGCTTTTCTGTAACTACAAATGTTTCATTATTAAAGACTCTAAAGTACAGGTCAATGACAAATAGAAAGGACAGGTCCTGCTCCAAGACAGACTGGAGAGATGGGCACAAGGAAACCAAATGAGCTTCAAAAAGTACAGAGTCCTGCACCTGGGGAGGAATAATAAACTGCACCAGTACAGGCCAGGAGGTGATCTGCTGGAAAGCAGCCGTGGAGAGGGACCTGGGAGTGCTGGTGGAGAACATCCATGGCACAGCAATGTGCCCTGGTGGCCACGAAGGCATCACATCCTGTGAACTACAGAACAACAGACAACAAGCAGAGGATGTAGGAACGTGAAAAGTCGAGATGATAGCCTGACAATGAGCTGAAGAGGAGCTCATACCACTGGACTTGGTCTTTGAAGCTTCTCTGGGAACTGTTCCCCTTCCAACTGACACAGCTGCATGGAGGGAATAGCCTGATCACGTAGCTTACAGCTGTAGTGTGCTTTGGTTTGCTTTTGTTGGGGTGTGGGGAATTTCTCAGCCATTTTGGCTTCAACCAGAAGCAAAGAAGTGTTTTCTGAGATCCTAGGAAGCAAATGATTGATACCAGAGTTAAGGATTAGTGGTCTGGGAAAAGATCTGAACTCTTACTAGCATTTTGAGGTAGGGGAGAGCATTCAGATGCCTCCTCAGACACAGCTCTGTAAGAAAGGCAGAGCCTTTTTCAGAACGTTTTTAAATGTTGAGGCTACACATTCCGTTAATTCACTCCGTTTGGAAGGAGCCCCTTGGCACAGGGCAGACTAACAGCAAGAGATCACTCTGGCTTCTCGATCCAATGGCTTTGTCCAACACTTTTGCACAAGTTCTTTAAGAGCAGTTTGGAGCGCCGAGAGCTAAGGCAGGCTCTAACCCAAGCAGTCAATAGATGGCAGCACCCTAATGAGCTGGGAGCGAAGGCAGCACAGAGCCGCTCCTGCAGTCCCACCCTTGCTCTGGAGCTCCCTGCCAGGTGGGCAAAGCCAGAGCATTTCATCTGTGCCCAGCAGAGTTTCTCATCATCTGCTTCCTGCGTTTGATAAAATGCAGCACACATTTCAGGTTTAACCCACTTCACACCTTAAGCTATTTGGATTCAACGAAGAGGAGGTGAATGCTTCTCTATATTCTCCCAAGAGGTAAGTGTCAGGCAAGAGCAAGGCTTTGCTCAGTGCCCCGTGGGCATGGAGCCCAGCCCTTGCCCTTGCTTACACTGGTGGCTGCTTCCAGTTGCCCACGCTCAGTGCAGATAACTCGAAGTCACTACCTACTACTCTAACTCACATCTCATGCGAAGTTTTCTGTACTCCTTTTTCTGTCCTTAGACACTGACATTTCTTGTTCTCTGTTCTCCTTTTTCTGTCCTTAGACACTGACATTTCTTGAAGTGCTTTTAAACGGTCCTGTTTTTTGAGAGGAAAGGTTCCAACAAAACCATTTAAGTACAGAGATGTCTCCTGCAGACGTGTGATGATAGTCAGGCTCCTGCATCAGTCTCCCAGACATAATAAATTCAATAGGACCAGATCTTTCTTGTTTATATTTAAGTTTTATACTGTCATTCACCAAATCTACTGTTTCTAAGCACTGATGCAGCATTCAGCAAGGTTTGTCCTAGTCCAGCCCAAGCAGTGCAGAGCTGGTGATATGGAACACATCTCTGGCTTTCTAATCAGACACAGATTAAAACTAAATACAGAACTTGGTGCTTAGAGCAGATTCAGAAACAGAGACCTCAGATGACTGATCAGTTGGATTAGAGACTTGAATTCATTAAGACTGCATCAGATCACACAAAGCTCTGATAGAACAGAGTGAAGTGAGCTGGGTTTATATGGAAAATAGTCATTGTACAACGTGAAATGAACAGGACCAAGCAGGATTTTTTCATGTTTAAGAAGATCTATTAAACCCTTCTTTTGGTAGGACTACTAATTCACGTTCCACGATGCAGACATCTTACAGCTTGCTTTTCAAGTCTATATACTATAGCCCAAAACAAAGCATGAGTTATTGTTTTCTAATGTTCTCACAAAAGCCACAACACCCAATGAACTGTAACATGCCTGGCAAACTTCTATATGGGAAGGCAGCAACTCCACTCCAGTTTGCTTTAGTTTTCAAATGAAAGAAGGCAGCTGGGAGCACAACACTGTCAAAATAGCTGAAACCCAATGGCTCCTGAGCTTACCAGTTCCTTGGAGACTCAACAGCAGAAAGATGGAGATGTCAGGGAAGAACAATCAGCTATAAAATATGAAAAGCTTACAACATCAAAACCTACAGCAGCAGGCTCAAAAGTAATAATCCCATTACCACTAAACTAAAGCACTAATTACTATTCCCAGTGGCTGGAGTGGACTGACTGCTAATGCTCCTCTGGTTAATGAAGGAAGGTGAGGAAGAATATATTTCTTAAGTCAGACATCTGCTGAAATCTGGGCAGCCATAAAAACTGCATGTAATGAAGCCATTCATATTAATGGCAATAACATTCAGAGGGTTGAGCAGGAGCAGAAGTGAGATGATAGTGGATTTTAACTCCGAGAAGACAAATGCTATGTATTATCCATGTGATGACTGCCCTTATTTAATCCACACTGAGTAACAGAGGAAGTCAAAGCAAGCAGCCACATCCCACACAGGCCTCTTCACTAACAAGAACTGACCTGCAGAAAGGCAGGAATAGCTTCCATAAAAACATAAAGCAGGATATATGTTGGGGAAAAAGCAGACACAAGCAGCATTTTATTTTCACTGACTACAAGTACACTAAGAAATATACTCCCAAAGCCTCTGTCTTGTGAAGAATCCAGATAGCCACATCACTCTTTGCCTTTTTCATCAACAAGTAGTACCTTGTGTAAGGTTCAAAGCTGTGCTGGTTTGAGGCTAATTGGAATATTTTAATAAGAGAAATTAGATTATAGATTGAGAAAGGAAAAAATTGATGATGTGTCCTTCACTCATAGGTTTGCTTATAGATATAAAAGTAAGAACACAAACATAGACAGGAGAGCTGCTTGGGTCTGAGCTCTGGGCTGTTGGTCTCTCCCTTTCTCTGCCTTCCAGCTGGATCTGAGTAACCCAACTAATCAATTCCTGCTTCTAAGCCTGACCCTGGACAATCTTCCCTGTTTACCTGGCATGTAAGACAGATCCTGGGATAAGACTGGGTGGTGAGGGGTAAGATGGAAAGGTGTTCGGGAACCCCACTTCGGGACTCTGATCTCTGGGAGGGGGGTATTGTGTTTCTGTATTACCTTTTTACTGTATATAGCTGTAAATATCTGCAATACATGGAAAATATCTGCAATACATTGAAAATATCTGCTTGTATATTGCACTAAGCTGTGAATATAAAGCTTCATTCATTAACCTCCAGCCGGCTGAATCTAGTCTGGGTGATTTCAAAAGTGTGTGTGTGGGGGAGAAGCTCCCAAACTACCACAAAAGCTACTCATGTAGTGAGATAGCCAGATTCTGATAAATGAAAGGCACAAAGCAAAAGCATGCCTGTTCAGTTACCTTCACCAAGTTTCTGTTTGCTATGCTCAGAGTTTTAGAGCTTTTGTAACTGCTAATCAATTCAGGAGGAGGGTATCTGGCTTGTGGGACAAGGGGTTAGAGAGAAAACAAATGTTTCCCTCTTGGCATCAAAACAGAATTCACCTTGCTTAGCACAGAGGTGATACCACAAGAAGAATTTGACCAAAAGATGATCCCAGTGTGTTTTGAGCTGTTAGAAAAGGGAGCTCTTAGGAGAGTAACTTTCATCATCTCCAGAAAAAGAAAACCAGACATGCCCTACAGCAAAAGCTTAAAGACTTCTCATACTCCATTGTTTTCCTGTTTCATTGTCTTTGGAAGTTGCCATGAACTGTACACACTCCTCCAAAACAGAACTCATCTCCTGCCATCTTCTCACTGTTTTCATCACTTCTTCACATTTCATTTAGCAAATAAGACAGCACAAACCCCCCTACTCATATGTGTTTGCATATGATGGCTACAGACTATAGCTCCACAGAGCACCTTCTGCATTCACAAATTTATAGAACCAAAATTAACGACTTGGGAACTGCTATTAATGATTCACTCATCAGCCCAAACATTCTCAGGCGAACTGGGTGTGCTCAGATCTTTTTTTAGATTGCACCATTGTCTTTGCTTTGAAATTCTGGTTCTGCCTAGGTTTGCTATGAAGTAGCTGAGCCCGTAAAGGAGGTGTGGTCTGCAGAGAAAACCTGTAAATACATCTCAAGCAAACCTGCTCCAGGACCATTGGCCTCTTTTCTGAATAAAAATGCTTGTGTGTAAACTTATTATCCACCTACAGCATCATTTTCCTCTTGAACAGGTAATTTCTGATTGTCTTGGTAGCATCAGCTGATCAGAGAGCCCCCAGCCTCCCAAGACTCTGTTGCATTAACTACAGATGTAATCACTTTGGTTAGATAAGGCCTTTAAGATCAAGTCCAACCATTACCTGATTCTACCAAGGCTGGTACTAAACCATGTTCCCCAGCACCACATCTCTGCATCTTTTAAACACTTCCAGGGATGAGGATTCAATCACCTCCCTAGGGAGCCTGTTTCAGGCTTTGAGAACCCTTTCAGTGAGCGGGTTTTTTCTGATGTCCAACCTAAACCTCCACTGGTACACCTTGAGAGTATTTCCTCTTGTCCTACTGCTTGTTACATATCCAGAATGATCATACATTAGAAAAAAACCCACCTAGCTACACTCAGATGCGTGTTTGCTGCCCACTTTCAAACAAATACTTATTTTGATCTCACCATTGTGCTTCTATTTGTCAGCTGAGTGTACTCCTAAATTAAAGATCTGCTTGGATTTGATATAATTTGTTGGATAACAGAATCCTTGTTGTAAAATTTACTGTGATCCACTCTCGAAGTCTATCCAGTACACGCAGGATGTTAGAGATGGCTTCTGTCAGTGGGGGGGCAGTGATGAGTTTCACTGTGCACACTCTAACCAAAGAAGAAACAAAGGCTTTTAACTCTCTCCAGCACTATCTCTAAGGCATGACAGGACCTACCTTGTAAATCCCAAGTATCTGATCCTGTAGGAGTGTGGAGAGGGTAAGGAGCGGAGAGTGCTGTGGTTAGACTCATTACACTTCATACTGCAGTGAACCTTGGCAACTGCTCGATTTTCTGCAGCAGCACAGAGCCAGAGCTCAGCACCAACAGATTCCTTAGTACCAGCTCTGGCTTCTTTGGGTCTGTAAAATGGACACAGCAGTGCCCTGCCCCATGGAGCAACAAGACCTGTTTTGTTCTGTTTGATTTCAGTATCACTGTTTCCCATGTTACTGGTGCTGCTCTGCTCCACTCCCAGAGGACTTCCCATTCTTTACACACTGCTATCAAAACAGAACAGTGATATTAGCAGAGCATCTCAGAGCAAAAGGATTGAAGAAATGGAAAACAGTGACTGGCTCCTCAAGGCTCCTGCTGGGATAGGATACCAGGCTCTGGGGAATCACCAGCTTGGCATGTTTCCTGTTAGTTAATAACAGGTTCTTCTACAGGAGATTTTCTCTCGGTAAGACTACAAGGACGTATTGCACAGTTGCAGACCAGTAAATACATCTGTGAATACTCTGCACTGCCTGAGGATTCACAAAGGAAACCTCACCAGGAGAGTCTCCCAAGTGAATCACAAAGGAAACCTCACCAGGAGAGTCTGCCAAGTGAAACAACTTCCCCAAACCTGCTTCAGATTCATATCCAAACCTCGTTGCTTTACCAAGAAATGTTTCAGTCATTCATTGCTAAAAGTATCCACCACCACCACATTTACTTAAAAATAAGCAATCAACCAGTTTCACATACACCACCTCTTCTCTCAGGATGAGCAAGCTCCTGGCAAAACCCCGTAATAATCATTAGGATGCCACAAGGATCATTCAGATGGGCTGAGACACTCACCGTGACGCGGAAGGGCGTAGTGGCAGCAGGCTCCATGGTGGGGTTCTTCTCAGCGACCCCGCTGGGCATGCTGCGCCTCTGCCCGCACCGCTCCGGGGGGGACTCTGTGCATGGGGCAGAAAACAAAGGACAGTCACAAACACAGCAGCACAGGGGCAGAGCAGAGCCAGCAGCAGGCCATGCAGAATGTGCCTTCTTCTTTTGAGATGCCCTTGCAAATGAGCCAACACAGCCACCCCATCATATCTGCTCCTCTTTCCCGCTGCCACCGCCTAGAACAATGTTCAATCAGCAAGACTTTCACCTTCAACAATTAGCATTTTTTATAGAACTGTAAGCTCCAGATAATGCCTGACAGGTTGGAATTATCATTATTTCCAGTCTGCTGATGGGTAAACAGAAAATGTATTGAGCTGAGTGCGAATTATATGCAAAGTACAGATCTGTGCACTTCTGGACTCGATCCTCCTAAGGGAAACTGCTAATGGGGTTAGAGGCACAGGATGCTTAAGTTCCCCCTCTAATTCCTCTAGCAATTTGTTTCATAACTAGAAAAATAATATTAGATCCTGCATTTGCTGAACTATAGCATGTGGATGGGAATGAGCATAAAAATAAATTTTTAAATGGAGCTGAAATAGCATTGGGGGAACTCCTAATGCACAATCTCACAGGCAGCAGGCATGCCAGTGAGGATTACATCATTGCCAGGATTCTCACTTGGGAATGACAGGTAGCCTGAAGAATACCTGCTACAGAAGGAAATTAGATGCTAGACACTGCTAGAGGGAGACTTAGCAGTATGCATGAAAAGAAATTTAAAGATGGAACAACCTATACATCAGAATGTCTCAGACAATGATGTTCTCTCAGCTAGTGTTACTTAGAGGTGGTTTGTCTGCCAATTCTCAGCCTCTGCAACCTGCAATTTGCTGGTATCAAGCCTTGGCACAGAGGGTGTCCCTTTAGCAAGGCCTTCCTCTTGCCAAAGACTGCCATCACCCAGCATCTCTAAGAGAAAACTAACACCTGCAATTCCACTCAACCGTTCTTGAGATGTATCTTAAGCTATTCCAAAAGGACAGACTACAAGATCCCACCCATGGACTGGGTCAAGTGCCTGTTCAGCAACGTCTTCCTCAGCTGCCAATCCTGCCCATTAATTCCTCACCAACAGCCATGTAACTCATATGAGAGCCAGCCAGCCCAAATCAACCAGTCTATTGCTTTCACAGCTTCCAGCCAAGCCTGCTAAAATCTTGGCCACTTTCTTTGCGGAGTGCTGCACTTTGAATCCGAAGGAGGCAATCAAGTCCTTTGGTGCCATCTCCTTTCACACCAAGGCTCCCAACCCCATTCCTTTGAACAGTGCCTTTCTCTTTTTTTTCTCGGGCTGTCATAAAGAAACTACTTGATCACAGCATGTTGAAAGTGAGTTGGAGATGACAAGACAATTGAAGAAGCTGCTTTGCATTTTCTTAATAAGCAGAAAAATAAAGGTTGTTTAAAGCATTTCCCATATACAATGCTGGGAAACAGGAATTATAGGATGGGATTAGGTGAAAAGCAGCTGCCAGAAATGCCTTTCCCAGAGCCTGCAACACAGGCACAGACCTGAGCTTCCCAGCCCAACACACCTCCAGCACAGAGGAACAGGACTTGCTGTTCCCTAGTGGTGTTCCAGCACTGGTAACTCGCACCGCAGTGCTCTGCCAGACCAAAGTGCACAATTGTCTCACTTGCTGTAATCTGTCAATCTGCTTCCTTCTCCAGCCACACAGGTCAGCCCTCTTCAGAGAAAGAGAGAGTGTGTTATGACCCAGGGCTGATTAATATCTGGCTCTGATTGCACTGAAGTTAACAAACTGTACTCTTAAATTCTTACTTTGTGATTAAAATACACCCAGAGCAGAGCCAGCAAACACATCAGTTTGACCCAGGCCAAAATACAGAAATGAGTTAAGACCCAATCATCCTTAAGCTGGTGGTTCACAAAGTATTCAGAGTCAAATCTCTGTTTTAGCTTAGTTTAAGGACTGTGGTGAGCACTGGAAAGGAGAGACACGTTACAAAACTCTTTATAAGAAACCAGAAATAACTAGACAGAGGGTTGGGTGTGGGTGTTTGAGGGGAGCTGTTTGTTTTAAAGGGAAGTAAAAATAGCTAACAGGTAAATCAGTAACTCCTACCTACCAGAAATGTGCAGCAGAGCAGTTGCCCAGAGCAAAAAGTATGAATATAGGAAGGTTTGAATTGCCTTTTCCACTTCTTCAGGCTGAGAGAAGAAGTCTGTGGGCAGGTTTCTCTGCCTGGAGACTGGCATTAGCCAATGTCAGTGATAGCCAGCCCACAGGAACGCCACAGCAGCTCAGTCACTGTAGAAAAGGTCGCTGTAAGGCAACAACAAAACCTCTCTCCATAGCCACTAGAGGCTGAAAAGGAAATGTCTTCATTTACAGCAGAAGGTATTTAGGTTAGCCATCGGAAAAAGTCTTTTCTTGACACACAGGGTTATACCCTGGAGTTCACTGTCTGGACAGACAAATGCATGCCCAAGCCCAGCTCAGGCCTCCCTGGCACAGCTCTCCCTGCCATGCAAGGCTCAGGTGCAACGAGCTACTTTCCCTTCCCTCTCCTGGGACAGATCCATACCACAGATCTCCTGAGATCCCTTCCAGCCTTATTTTCTGTCACTGCTGACAATTTGCCCACACGTGCATAAGACAAGTATGGTGCAAGAGATCAGATACAGGATCTGACTTCAGCCTTTTATCCAGAACCTCCAATGCATCTCCCTCCTCCCCTGCGCTCCACTCCGGTTCTAGCTGGACAGAGTCTGGCAGTTGCTACTCCTCTCAACAGCAGAGTCCAGGGTCCCACAGTGACCTCTGCTACAGAGTCACAGGGTGTCTCCTGGCCATTTTACTGCTTTTCATCAGATTCAGAATTGATAAAGCCCCTGCCAATCCCCTGGGAGCGCTGCGAGGTTTCATTAACGAATGTCTGCTATCCATTTTGTATTCCAAGATAAAAGATTCCAGAACGAGGAACAATCTTACTGCAGGCAGCTATCCACAGAATGACATTTCCAGAAGCACTTGGTACTATCAAATAACATCCTCCCTAGACAGTGAATTCTCTGTTAGCTTACAGCTTGTAGAAATTCCAGGATTATACCTCCATTTGTCCATTTATTTGCTCTACATCAGATCTGATCTAAGGACTTACACACAGTATCTCAGGACACTATTTGCTCTCCCAAAGACTTCAACTTGTTCTGAACTTAAAACCTCCAAATCTTGCTTTTATGA
This sequence comes from Psilopogon haemacephalus, assembly GCA_013396835.1. Taxonomy (NCBI): domain Eukaryota; kingdom Metazoa; phylum Chordata; class Aves; order Piciformes; family Megalaimidae; genus Psilopogon; species Psilopogon haemacephalus. The sequence goes on from VWZI01015448.1 coordinate 1,911,789, forward strand.
CACAGAGGCCTGAAAATCACTGAAGTAACAGTCTATTAAACAAGGATTACCGTGCAGGCATGCTGGGTCTGAAAACAGATTCCTTAGCTGTACTGAGGAAGCCACAACACCCAGCAGCAGAGATGCCCATGTGCAGAAATGGGTGCCCACAGCAAGGGATGACTTTCTGATTCCCCACCATTTCCACCAGCTCACAATGCAAGGTCCAAATAAAGAATGGGATGCATCCAGATAAGCAGTAAGAAACTGCTCTAGTAAGTGCTGGAGAGCTGAATCAGGCAGGCCTAAGTCTATTACCTGGTCCTTTAGAAGCTCTTGAAAACATCAAAACTGGATGGGGAAAGGTTCATAAATCACTCTGAAGAGTGGATGGAAATTCCTCGTCTAATGTTCTCTCACTGATAGCATTTCCCCTGCATCTTCCTAAGCCTGCCCAATGATAAGCACCCAATGACGTAGAACTGTGCTACTCTAGGCCCTCCCAGTTCTTGTTCATGAACTTGTACCAGAACTTTCCTCATAAGCAGCACTGTTTAACATCTGCCACAGATCAGCACCGTGCTGGGGTTCATCCACCTCATGCAATCACAGAAGCATGAAGAAACAAACAGAAGAGCTTCCTGCTTTCCCAAATATTTACAGAAAGCTGCAATGTTTGAGAGTTTCCCCAGTGCAGGATCATAGGATTGTTTCAATTGGAAAAGACCTCTAAGAACACCAAGTCCAACTGCTGACCTCACATCAACATGGCCATTAAACTATGTCCATAAACCATTAACCCATGGCCAAGACCCTGAAATTGTCAACCCCCTGAAACCTCTTCTAGATTATCACATAGAGCTGAGTCCAAAATCCTGCTTGGCACCAGGACTTTTTCAAGGATTGAAAAGTGTCCCACCGAGTTCACCACCAAGAGGACACAAGCACTGTAAACACTGCACATAAATTTAGAACCTAGGACTTATGAACACTACTGAAACTCTTTGATTTGTTAACTAACTGAAGGCGTTTGAAGTGACAGAATAATGAATCCTTCCTACACTCTTCCATGCCTGTTCTTCCTACTGCTGAACACTTTTGAAAGCAGTGTAGCAATCCCCACCTCCGGGGCTTCCAGGACAGCCTCTGAGGAACTCCAGGCACCCAAGCTCATGTTTAACCCACTCAACATCACCATCTCCTTTGTTACTGCTTCTCAAAGGCTGCCTCAGAGCAGGCCAATCTGTGTAACACACACACACAAACAAACATTAACAGAGTTTACTTTTCGCCCAGCAAGTCAGATGTTTTCACATTTGCATTACCTGCTTTTGTGAATCACAGCTAGTCCAAGAGATCATCAGGATTAGGCTCTCATTAGTGGGAACCAAACACATGAACTCCTTCTGTTTGCTCATCTCTACGCTCTCCCCCTCTCACACACAATTCTAGGGACCAGCCAGTAGAAGAGACAGTAGGAACCAAAGCAAAGCTGGAAGGAACAACTAACAAGCAGGCACTTCCCAGCAAGTCGATTTTCTGCTATGAAACCGTTTCAGCTCCAAACAAGAAAGGGAGACACAGATCTGAACGCTGATGACAGAAGTTAGCCATGAGAAAAGGTCTCCCTCAACTCACCAAAAGGAAGCCGTGCTTGTCAGCAACGCACATGCCATGGCACTCCGAGCAAGCCAGCAATAAGAGAAGTAGAGATGATGACTTCATCAGAGGCAGCAAGACAGAGAAGTATGACTGGAATGCCAGACAAGCCAGCAGCTCCGCGGAGCCACGGCAGGAGGCCAGGATCCCGCACCGCACGGCAGTGACGCGCTCTAAGCAAAGGAGACCGCAGAGGACAATCAAACTTCAGCAGTGGACGTAACGCAGAAATCTAAGAGGTCATCAGAACCAAAAGCCGGTGGGAAAGATCCTGCCGGCAGCCCTCGGAGAGGTCAGGCTGGCTCCAAGCTTGGGCAAGGACCGGCCAATGAAGGTGTGCTCCTCCCTGTCCTGCCCCACCGCTACAGCGTTTGACATCTCCTGGGTGCCCCGGAGAGCTTAGCAGGGTGGAGTTTCTGTGAAACCAGAGGGAACAGGAATTACCGGTCTCCTGCTCACACAATTACACTCTGGGAGTTAATTTTATTGCTTAATGAATTTAGGTGCTATTCCTCTAATTTCTGCATTATCTAATAGCTCCTTACTACAAACAGAGGAGAGGAGGAGGCACAGAGGGACAGAAGTGATTTATTTAACATGGCTCAGGGTAGCATTTATGAATTAAGAACAGTCCCTGGAGAGCAGATATTTGTAGTGTCTGTGAGATTCTAAACTCTCAAGAGAGGCTCCAGAAAAATTTACATTTCAGATGGCTTTGGGTGGCCACATGAGCCAAGAAGGATCTTTAATTTGAATCCAAGGGGGTTATTTAGAAGCTGCTGCTGGAAGAGTGTCACCTTTAAAAAGCGGATTATTGCCCTGGGAACAAACAATGGCACGAAGTAATAAATACTGAACTGAGCCAACTTTCCCTTCCCAAGGGGATGGGAAGCAGAGATGCAGGAATGTTTGATTTCCAGTGGACACAGGTCTGTTAAGCACCTTTGAAGGGTTCGGAATGCCACAGCTGAGGCTCTCCTCCTGCTCCTGTCAGCGAGACTAGAAACACGGCTCCAAGGGGCCAGCTTCATTCTCAATTACCTGGAGGACTATTTATTGGAACACAACACCCAGTGTCCTGCTGATCCCACTGAGAATTCCAGCTGATGCCTTACAGCAATATTACAATCATTGTGCCAGACAAAATTAATTAAAAGTCAACCCTTTATTAGGCAATAAAATTGACTTTCAAATAAAAACGGTCATGAAGCAGAAATTTAGGGCAGGTAATGCTGCCCTCTGAAAAATCAGACTCATCTGAAAGCAAGGCTAATGAACACTCAGGGTGTTCTCTAAGCTAATGGAAGTTTGCATCAGCTCCACATTTTGCACCGGAACAAAATTATTTCTTTTTGCATCTTGGAATCTCTAGCTTAAATTAATTTCTATACAGCACAGCGATCCTGCACCCACAACCCTTCCACATCACAAACAGAGATTTACTCCCCACTCATTTAGTGCTCTAAGCCAGAAAGAGTTTTCCATTTTCTCATGCTCTCAGACCTTTTCAGACAATTAAGGATACTGTTTACAGAATTAAAGCTTGTAAAAATGATCCTCACTTAGCTAACCATTTACATCCAAAACAAACAAACAAGTTGGGATCATTACTTGCCTTTTGTGCTACACTCTGGCATGAAATATTTACAATTAAGTAATTAGCAGCTGGTTGGATTCCTGGAGCTAATGCTATCCACAGTGCCTACACCAAATAGATCCAGCTTCTCACCATTACCTTTGTTTCCCTCACATATAACTTAAGTGTCACAAAACCACTCCATTCAGCTCAGCAGGGGGAATGTCATCTCTGACTCAACTCTGTCTCTGCCTGAGAGCATACAATTGCACCTGAAGCACCACTCAGAGCCACACAATCCTCTGTAGCCACAAAAGCCTGAGCTGGGACAGTTGCGTGAACTACAGAGCCTTCTTAGAACTGGCTGGAAAACAGAAAGGAATTTGCACAAAACATAGAATGGTTTAGGTTGGAAGGGAACTCAAAGCTCAGCCAGTTCCAACCCCCTGCCATAGGCAGGGACACCTCCCACTAGAACAGGTCCCTCAAGGCCTCATCCAACCTGGCCTTGAACACCGCCAGGGAGGGAGCATCCACAACCTCCCTGACCACGCTGCTTGCCATCAGCTAAAAAATCATCTCCACCTTCACTAAAAGAAGGAGTAAAATCTTCTGGAAGAGAAGCTTTTCCTTTGTTAAATAATGATGTGAAGTGACACTGACCTTTGCCACAGCACGCTGTGCACTTTAATGGATCTCATCTCATCTGGGTGTCAGCTTCCCGGATATCATGCACTGTGCACTATTTAATATTCCTCATACTGCTCCTGAACAGGATCTATTAATGGCTCTCGAGTCTAGCATTTAAAAAAGAAAAAAAAAAAAAAGCTCTGCTATCTTTCCCTGTATATGTATCAATTCCTCTCTTTTCTCCAATACTACCTAGTAAGAGAATTCTTTTCCCGCCAGCATTCCCAGGTGCTTTTTGACGCATGGAAGCAGAAAAGGGACTTGATGCCCTTTTATTCTGGTCCTTCTGTGGGCTTCCACTGCCCAGTGTATCAGGCTCTTCCCTTCTGGAGAGCTCAGTTAGGCCTTCCAACCTCCAAAGCTGGAATAAGCTGTTCCCATGCCCACCCTGCAGCAGGCTAAAGGGAATGTTGCTGTGCCACAGCAGCCATCAGCAGCTTCACTAGAGGGAGCTGAAGCCTCTTCGCTGGCCAAGCTAACCCTGCACAGCGCTGACCAGCCAGGAGACCAACCTGCTTCTGGCCCAGGCAGCAGGGAGGGAGGACTTCTCCCCGATGCTGTTCATCTGCTCCTTCACTTGACATTCGGTATCGCTGAAAGAAATCTTTCCCTGTTCTACTGAACGCTCCTCTGTATCTTTGACTGCCCTGGAGGCATTCCCCGGCCAGGCAGCCAGCCAAGCCCTCTCCTCTGGCCAGCTCACATCCCCACTGCTGGCTCTCTTCATATCTTCGTTCTTGTAGCTCAGTGACAGACAGCTGTCTAGATTCTGCTACAATATATTCTTTACCTGAATATACTCTTTACCTGAAGAGACAAATTAAATGTATTTGTCAAGAGAAAAAAATACTCCTAGAGGGCAAAAAGGAAAAGAGAGAAGAAAACAGCACAAATGGGAAAGGAAAGCTTGGGTAATTCTCAGCATGGGGAGTCTGAAAATACAAATTCTATCTTCCCTCTGCTCCAACACTGAAGAAACACATCCGTGTCCCGAAAACACACACAGCTGCAGATCCCCAGACCTGGTGCCAGGAAGAGACCATAAAGCACCCAGAAAATTAACCTCCTTCCTAAAAACATGCAACGTAAAAAATACATAATAAAGGCTGTTCAATCAGCATGATTTACTACAAACTTGCTGCTTGGTATTTTTAATTAGGAGGGGTTTGTGTGTATGTATATATACATATATTTGGCATTTTTATTCTTTATTTATCAGTCTCAGAAATAAAATATGTATTATATTTATCTTTGTTTGCTGCAAAGTCTGGAGAAGAAATTCCTCTTTTGCTAACAGCCTACCATTAGAAGACTTTTCTCCAAGGTAAAATGGATATCAAGCACGGACTTAAAAAAAAATATATATATCAGAAAAAGATGAGATTCTAGCCTGGCTGGGGACCAGATCGTGGAGGCTGCTGATACCCTGGTTAAATTGGAAGGGATGATAAAGTGAAGTGGAACATCAGCTTCCTCCTATGTGATGATAAAGACAAGCAACGTGGAGTCTGGAGAACAAGAAGTTAGCTCTGGGGAGATTTAAATTAGGCTCATCCATCATGCTTAACATTTCTGCTAAGATTCCACGGCGCTGCCCTGCTGCTTTCTTGGAGCACTTTATCAGCATGGCCACCAATTCACAGGGGCGGCACAAGGCACAGGAGGAACTTCCTTCCTCCTGCAATCACTGTCACTGTGGACATAAATGCTGTCACCTGCCACCTGGGACAGGGCAGGGACAAGACAAACCTCTTCCACCTCAGACTACCCAGAGCCCCAGTGGGCTGAAGCATCATCAGTAGCTGGCTGCCTTTGCAGATTGCTGGCCCAACACACGGTGGCCATCAGAACATGGTGGTGGAGGACCACAGACACCTGCTAGGCATTCTGATGTAGCCTTTGGCCGACTCACAGGATCCCTGTGGCAGAAGAGTTGGAGAAAGGGACTGTGCCTTCTGCAGCTAAGTCTCCTGAGGGATTTCAGAAGAGCTGACACAGGTCCTGCCAAGCCTCTCATTTCATTAATGCTCCTGGGATTGCAAAAGGCAGTTGGAAATCTCACAAGAACCGATTGTGTGGCAGCACACTGCTCCTCTGCTTCCAATTCCAGAGAGAAGTAACAAGAGGCACAGAGTGCCATGCTGGCAACCTGAATGAGAGAGGAGATAAACATCCAGCTCACAGCCATGGTTTTGTCTTCCATCCCTGAGGTTTGTTTCCTAGTCAGGATGCTTTATGTTTGGTTTGGGGCTTTCTCATTAGGTGACTTGGACAGGTGAACCATGAAGCAGTTGAGAATAGTTTACACCAGTGTGTGGAGCAGCAGTGTGATATAAATGAAAGCTCTGCCCAGTTTAATTACTGGGCTATTTTTTGAGTTGTGCGTGGTGGCTGCTAGAACAGGTCTGTACTGGCAACATGCAAATTAAATAAATAAATACTTAATTTATAAGCATGATTCATCAGAGGTTTCATCTTCTACAGCAAAGAAACAGATGTTCTATTGATGGCACTTCATTAGAGAGATAAATGGGGTCACATACATATCTCTATTCACATCCATCTGCATAATAGACCAAACATTAAGATTTGGAATTCACACAGCACATGCAGCTCTTACATCAGTCTGAAAGAGTTTTAATGCCCAGAGCCAATTAATCCATTTCAGATTGTCTTATCATCGAAGGAACTTCAATATTGTTTACGTAAGCAGAAGGTTGGGATTTGGCACTGGCTATTTGGGATATACTTTCATGGGAAACAGAGAAGAAAACAAGAGTTTAACTACCTGAATAGCAGTAATTTTCGGTAGCTACTGCAGTCTCCTGATGAAGCAACCCAAAGATAGCTTTAAAGAGCAGCAGTGACAGGCAAGTCTGAAAAGTTCTTCCTCCAGTTACAATTCAAGGGTTAGGATTAGGGAGAGATGAGAATTTTTTTACTGTTTTCCCATATTTATGAAGGAGGCCCAGGAGTTCCCTTTCCCTACCTAACAGAAACAAATCTTCCTTCTTAATATGCATGAAGACAGAAGACAATAAAGAAGGCAATAAAAGGACTGTCGCCTTCTCCACCAGTCTGGTGATTATTTAAGGGTGAGTGCTTACACAAACGTTCTGCATTTGCTGGTGTGTGGACGTGGGCATGTACACACAGGTATGGGAGGACACAGCATGTCTGCAATGCTCTGGCAATCCACCTATGTGCTACAGACCCAGAGGACTGCAGAAAATGCAGCCTGCCTTTACTAGTGTTGCTCACAAGTCTTTCTTCCAGATATTTAAACTCTTTTTTGCAACTGTTTTACATTCCACAATTCCTAATTGTGGAAGGTAAATCCTAATGTACTGTGACAGATACCTCAGTTTTGTTGGGGGTGGGTGGGTATTTCTGCTTCTCTTCCACACACATGCTCTGAAAGCATGCCTGCAGGTGTCAGCTTCACTAGCTTGCTTTTTTTTTTTTTTTGTTTTCAAGCAAGCATCACCAGTGCCAGTGAAAGAGAAAGGCAAGACAACATCACAAAGCAGTCCTGTTTTCTTACTCCATATGAATAGTGGTGTGTCTCAGAGGGACACACAGACACCACCATTAGACTACTGCATTCCTTTACACAGCAAACCCAGAGTGATTGTGCTGCTGTTGCCATGCTTGTTGAGTTGACATCCACTCCCCACCCACAAGCAAGCATTACAGTAGATTACAGAGATCTATCAGAGCTATATGCACTGGAATGGTTCCCAGCCTGGTTTTGAAGTGAAAGGGAGCAGGAGGATGTTCTTACCTACACTAACATGGCCACTTACATTTTCCATCCTAAATGCCATGCAGTACTTCACTACTGGACTGCAGTCACCCCAAGGAGCCATACGGTTGCTGTTCAGTAACAGGTTGCAATGCTGCAAAACCATTTAACACTTGTGAATCACTGCTCCTGGGGAGATTAAAGTACAACACCCCACTCCCAGAAACTGCATCCTGATATTCACCCAAAATTCAGCTGGTCTGAGGAGTAAAGTTACATAAATTAACACCAAATGTTCTCACTTGAAACACGACAGCAGGATCAAAATTTGTTCCCATCAAAGGGTATAAAGGTAATAACTGTTAACCTTTGACTGCTAAAAATGTAAAGGGAAAATATCTTTCATTTAAAACTTGCTCCTTTGGTTACCATGGACACTGCTTAATCATGAAGGATGACTATTACTTGTTCCTATAGTAACCATGAAGCTTAAGAAGCATCCTGTAATTTACCTCCAGATGCCAAATTCTACAACAGTCCACCTATTACCACATTTGGATACTTCAGAACAAGCCCGGGCTTGATCTCTGACTCTACAAGAAATTCACTGATGCAGAAGTGCTGTTAGAAATCAAAAATGTGAGCACATAATGTACAAAAGAAACTTGCACTTCAAATAAATTGGTTTCTTCAAAAAGAAACATTAAGTGCTGAGCATCTGAGGATTCCTTTTCAGAGTAAATGTTAATGAAGCAAAACTTGGGCTGTCTTTATTCTTGTCAATGTTTCTCCAAGTCTAACAATCGCAGGGCATGTTTTTTTCCCCAAAGTAAATGCTTCAATGCTCAGCTTAAAATGAACTTCTGAAGTAGTACTAGGGGCAGTATTCATAAACCAACCTCTGAGAGCAGATCAGGACTCCCAGTCCAGCTCTCCAGAACAAACCTACAATAAAAATGCATCCCTCACGCAAGCGAGAGGCAACAGGCAGGACAAACCTTCCAAATTCACTCAACCAAGGTGGTGCTCTACAGAGTCTTTTACAGTATTTCTGCTTATTAAAAACAAAGCCTAACATTTGCCCAGCATTACTCAGCACCATAAAACTTTACCTTCAGCACCAGCAAAGAAACTTTACCCAGAAGCTTCATCTGCTGTAGGTCTGGGGAGATGAGACTTCAGCAATTACCTGTGGCTGCCTCTGTTTCTTGACCCTTAGCAGCTCTATACTGGGAAGGAATTCACAGTTTTCAAAACCCATCAATTTTTGTAGTCACTGATTTCCAAAGGGGGTTTGAGAAAACTCAGTTTAAAAGCCTGACCCTGAGGCTGTGTAAGAGTGAAACGAGAAAGGAATTTCTGGGGTTTGTGTACTTTTTTTTAATGTGCATTTACACAAACGCAATAGCAATTAATGTCTAAATTTTAAATTTAGACAGTGTGCTAAAGGAAAACAAACTACTTCAGCTAGTGTCTGAGTTGAAAAAAAAACCCAAACCTGATAATGGCCAAATATGGAAAGTGACCCAGCTCATTCCCCATCTCTATTGAGAGCAAAGTAAATTAAAGGATTATAGAGTGCCTTCAGTGCAATAACTTAAGGGATTAGTGGCACACTAGAAGACCTTCAAGGGAAATACAGGTTTAAAAGCTTTAAAAGGCAGCTCTGTGTCTAAATTGTTTGGACTGCCACAGCTGTAAGGAGACAAACTTACTCTAATACTATAAGAGATCATGAAAAGTCTGCTGAAACCCCTCTAAGCATGCTTTTGGAAGCAGTTCCCTTTTGGACTCAGACCAGCATTTTTAACCTCCTTCTCATTTATAACCTATGGTTTGCAGATAAAAACTCACTCTGCATTACTTGGGAGCAACTCTGCTACTTATTTCCTTTCAAGAGTAATCAGCCCCTCTTAGCAACACAGTTAGGGGAAAGTAAGGTTACTAGCAGAAGGAAAGGACTTAAAATAGAGATAAGCAAAAGGTGAGCAAAGAGATAGAAGAGGCAGTCTGCAAGTGGCCTGAAAGCTGCTGCAACAATTTCCAAATTTCTGTCACAGCATCTGAGCTGTTCCCTGGACAGTAATTTCCCAAGTTACTCTTAGGCAGTACTGACAAGTCCCATAATTTTATCAAGGCTGCTGCTCTACTTAGATGGAACCATGGGACAACGGTCAAGATTTTAGAGACAGAACACAGGAGTCAAACTCCCTGAGTTCTCTTCCTGCCTTGTGGCAAAAGCAGTCTCAAAGAATACAGAACTACTGGAGTTTAGGCCATTACTCTGTTGCTAACCATCCATGGCGTTTCCTCCAAGTTATTCCTGGTTACCTCACTGGTTCAGTAAGACTGCATCTACCTAAGCCCAGCAAGTACTTGCAGTTCTTCTAAACATGCTAAAGAAAAGCAAACTGTGGTTACAAGGCAGCATTTTGGTTATGCATGAAGATATTCAGATGATGTTTGTTGGTCTGGGTAGTGGCACAAACACCACAGTGGACACATAATCCACATTCACACTATCAGCAGACACACACAGCATTCCAGTTGCCCAGTTTCATCCAGGTTCTGGGTTCTTCAGTCAAATCTGCTTGTCTTCAAGCTGTTTATCTGACTTGCAAAGCTGCCTCAGCCCACATACACAGCTACAGCTGCTGACACTCACTCAAGGTGGGCTGTGCTGTCCTGTATGAGCCTTCCCCCACATTCCAAGTTACTCCCTACAGTTTTCTTGTCATTCTTCTCTTTCCCTACCCCTTTCATGTCTCACTATCGAAACTCCACATCCAGCAAGTTTTAAACCACCTCCTCTGCAACTTTTCTCTTCAAATTTGACAGAAGTCACAACACAGGAAAATCAAAGGAGGCAAATGCAGAGCCCTGAAAACTGCAGGATGTCGTTGTTAAGAGAACCAGTGAAAAGTAAACAAACAGCTCAAGAATTCCTCCATCCTGTGCTACTGCCTGAGTTATTAAATTTAGTAGCTTTTTCATTAGGCAATTAAGCACTGAACAAATCCAGCAAAGCCTCAGCTGGAGCACTAGCCCAAAAGACAGCACAGCTGCCAGTCAGTATTTCTTACAAACAGAAAGAGCTTCACAAACTCTGCTTCTCTTTTCTATGGGTGTCAGCCACACCGTTAAAAGCTCAGTGAAAAACTGCCAAGAGGTCTGTGGTAAAACAGAAAATGGCACAAGAGACAGACTTGAAAAACAAAGCAATGGTCATCAAAAACTGTGAAGCAGGAAGGTCTCCTTTTCCTGACATTTAAAAGAGACCACCCTTGGGGAAAAAAAAGCAACCCCTTGGCTAAAATTTACCACTGGGCTCTTCACTTGCCTGCTTCTAGCCTTAAATGAAAATAATAATAATTATGTAGTTCGGGGGATTTTTTTAATAGAGGAGAAGGCCTGTGATTTGGGTTCTCCAAGAAGTCTCACCTACAGGAGACAGGTGAAGTGGACACACACACTACTTTAGCTATCCAGAATTGAAGGCAAGATAATACAGCAAAGTAGAATTTGCTATTGATTGGCTACTAAGGTGAGGAATTTAAAATCAAGTAAAGCAAAGAGAAGGAAATTGTCCCAGCACGTACCAGAACAATAGAACTACAAAGGAGGTTTTATTGCATTTAAAGCTAACTGTAATTCAAAGAAATGTTAATTTTGGGTGGTGAAATAAATTAAGTCTTGTTTAAACATTTCAGGTGAATTATTTACTTACAGAACCCTGAACTCTACTTAACAATACAGTGGCAATTTTCAGTAAGAGCAAGATTTGTAACCAGAATGAGAGGGAGATCCCTTCTCCCTGCCACAGTCATGTCCAGGGCACTGCCCTGGGCTACAGCACTGAGTCCTGCAGAGGTGGAAGGGGAGAAGTTCCACATGGCATTCCTTGTCAAGCACCACTTTTTGTTACATGCTGCAAAATAGATTTTCAGGGAGAAAAGATTAAAGGGAAGTGTGTGAAATTTCATGTAGCTTTAAATACAATAAAGCCTCCTTTGTTGTTATGCTATTCTCTTCCATGCTGGGGCAGTTTTCAGGTCTCTGCTTCCCTTGTCCCAGGCATGTGCCTGGGCCTCTGAGGTGTTGGCTATTTGGGTGTTAAGGTGGTCTCTCGTTTATCACTGAAAAGATTTTGATTTCATCAAGCAGAGAGAAAGACTAAACTCCAGCTGTTTCAAGAGATCTGTATCTGAATAGCCTGTGAGAAGAAAAAAAAAAAAAAATCCAGGCAGACCTTAAGCCTCCAAGCTGAGAGTGTCTGGTGTACTAAAATACTGGGCTTTGCAGAAGATCAGTCAGCTTTCTCTTCACAGCAGCCATCAAAGCCTAAGAAGACGAGAGCCTGTTTAATAAAAATCCTTTTTGTAGAACACCTTGAAAAGCTTTCGTGATAAACAGAACTTAGAGTGAGATATTTATGTCCAAGGAGCTGACAGAGGCAGAATTATCAGGAACATTAAACCTTCAAGATCAGGAACTCAAAATGTTCTCAGATTCTTGGAGCTTTGATGACAACCGATTACCTGCAGAGTTTTACAGAAGAAACACCTCAAGCCAAAGCTGTATTTGGCTCAGATATGAGACCGTGAATAGAGCACCCGCGAGGAGTTTCTGTGAGCAAACTGAATTTTCCAAACACTTGTCACTCACCCCTGTTCCTTCATTACAGCCATAATTAAATAGAAGCAGACTTGCCGTGAAGAAAGCCACAGACTGAAGTGCTGCAGGCAGAGGCAGGTGTTGCTTTTATCAATAATATTCCTTCTACCCTCTCTGCCTCCCAAGTACCTTCCACTACATTAGGTGGATCACCTGGCAATAATCATAATTACTGCCACGATTCCTCATATCACACACATCTCTGAGCTGAACAGATGGTCCAAGGAAGAGATGGGCTTTCTGCAGTTAGTTTTTCTAAGTAACTAATGTCTACCTGCAGTGTGTCCTGAATCCCTGTGGAAAACAGAGCCAGGAGATTTCAGACATTATCATCATTCTAACAAAGATTACCAGAGAGGTGAAACCTGTTTGGTTTATCCCCTATCAAACAGCAGTAATTTAAGGCATCCCTGTGCCTCCCATCAGCATGCCTTCCTCCTCTCGTTTGACTGCTTCTCCCCAGCACTTTTGGTGTTCTTCACCTATTGTAACCCTGGACCTCTCAAAGAGGCAGACCAGAGAGCATATCTGAAATGTGATCAATACATTAAAAGCAGCAGAGCACTCTGGAATGGAGGCTACCATCCCACAAGCCATTAAAGAAACTGGCTGGCATTCCAAGCAGCTCCAAGCCCTATACATTTCTCTTCATGCTACCTCGGATTGTCTCCACCTGGAGCTCCAACAGAAAGCAATCCCCTACTTTCCCTAGGTACTTGCATGGAAAATGCAAGCTCCGTTCACTCCTATGAGCAGAGCTTTCCTACAGGAGCAGATATCTCTTCCTTCGTGCCTCAGGAAGCAAGGGAGGGCCTGGCTCTACCAGCCCCCGCCCGTCCCCGGAACGTGGCTGTCCAAGATACAGCCTCAGGCTGGCTGGCCCTGTTTGTCCCCAGGCAGGTTGCTCTCCATACTCACAAGAAGCCAGCAGCATCGTTCACAGAATCTTAGAACCAGTCAGGGCTGGAAGGGACCACAAGGATCAGCCAGTTCCAACCCCCCTGCCATGCCCAGGGACACCCTACCCTAGAGCAGGCTGCCCACAGCCTCTGCCAGCCTGGCCAAAAACACCTCCAGGGAAGGGGCCCCAAACACCTTCCTGGGCAACCCATTCCAGGGCCTCACCACTCTCATGCTGAAGAACTTCCTCCTCACATCCAATTTGAATCACCCCACCTCCATTTCTGCTCCATTCCTAGTCCTGTCACTACCTGACACCTGAAAAGTCCCTCCCCAGCTTACCTGTAGGCCTCCTTCAGATACTGGAAGGCCACAATACATCAAGTTGGAAGGGACCCTTCAAGGTCACCTTGCCCAGCCCCCCCTGCATTCACGCAGCAAAGCTCTTCACCAGGGCCCGCATGGAGAGATGGCATTGTCCCCTCAGGGAGGTGACAGCGGGCAGCGGCCGTACGTAAATGTATGCTTTTAGACACAACCTGTCGTTCACTCAAAGAGACTGAGCGATCCAAACCAGGACAGGCTGAAAGGTTGTTCGGCTGCGAGCGGGGAGGCCTCAGAGCCCCCCGCAGAGCATAGGCGCTGGCAGCAGGTGGCAGCACCTGCACCGCACGGGCGCTGCACCGCACGGGCGCTGCACCGCACGGGCGCTGCACCGCACGGGCGCTGCACCGCACGGGCGCTTCCCGCCGCTGCCGCCAGCAGGGATCCCTCCGCACCACTGACGCAGCAGTGAGGGGCTCCAGGCGGGGACTCGTTTGCCAGCAGAGACCTCCTCCTCCTCCTCGCTAAATGTCTAACAACTGCCTGATCCGCAGCAAGCTGCCTGCCCAAAAGCTCGCTGGTGAGCTGCTGAAGTGGCACACCTTGGGAAAGTTTAACCCTCAGGTATGACTCCTTCAGCTGGGGCCACAGCCTCACCCAGGCTCTGTGGGCACCTTGGCAAAGGGCCTGGAGAAAGCAAAAAATTGCCAAGAGGATGTCCGGGAAACACACATGTGGCAAAAGAAACCACGGTCAATTCCTGTGCACTGCTCATTAATTTACGGTAACCTCCCACTAAGGATATCTGATCTCTGAGCAAACTGCAGAGCGGCAGTTCCAAAGCAGACCCTCAGCTCTTTTCCCTCCTCCAGACTTGCAGGTCTTGGACATTAACAATACGTCAAAACCCCAACATCTAGAACCTCATTCCGATCTCTGCGTTCTCCACAAGCTCCTCAGTCCTGCAACCTCCTGTCCATCAACCTTCCAGAGGGTTGAAAACTGCCAAGGGCAGTATTTCTTGTGCTGTATCCCAGCACTTCCTTCACCAGGTCCAGACTGACAGCTAAGCTGCTCAGACCCAGGATCAAGCCACCCATGGCCCTGCTGTATGGCACCACCACTGCACAACTTGCTTTCTGCAGCTCCTACAAAACCACACAGAAAATAGAAATACTTATCCAGATTTGCAATTCCCTTTAAGATCTAGAAATAACACTTCCCACTATTTTAGCTCTTCTTGTGGTCCTGCTAGCAGGCAGAATCCTGGAGACACTGCGACAAACACAAACTACTCAGGGAGAGATCAGCAGCAAGATTTCAGTTGCTTCAAATTCAGTTTCTTACAGACAGCAGGGTTGGTTTCCATTCCTATCAAATCTGCTTGCATATTCCTCATGTTTACAACAAATCACACCAATAAGTTCATACTGGGTCATCTAAATGAAACTTAACACATTTCATTTGTCGCAGTAACTGAAATGGCAGGGAAGTATTTTGGGTTTGAACTGCACACAGATACAGGGGGAAAAGGGAACTGCTACATGCTTGTGAGTTTACAAACACTCCTCCCTGACAGGCAAAACAACAGCAACAACAACAAAAAAAAAAAAAAATCACGGAAAGAAAAAGCTTAAAGGCACAGACGAAGCTCAGCAACTTATTTAGCTCCCTATTGTTTTCTCAGTGAGGATTAAAAATCCTGAAGAAAAAGCATTGAATGCCAGGAAAAGAAAAAAAGAGGACACTGCACTAAGCCAGATCTTGTAGTCTACTTCACAATCTGCTTGGCAAACCAGAATTAGCTCCAGTGAGACATGTACAAGCCTGATCTGTACACACACCTGATGCACTGTCGCTGTTATGGTTTTTATCATGGTTCACACACACGAAAAACCAAACCTAAATCCCCAAACCCACCGCAATTAATGGCTTTGATTCATCTCAAGCCATTACAAATGTGACTGGATTGTCACACTAGAGGCCAAACACAACCCTCCTCCCCTGCTTTCTGACAAGACAGTTCAACAGCAAAGTGACTCAAAGGCTCCTGCTCCTTCAGCTGCTTTAACGACAGGCATAAGCGTCAATAAACATTTATTCCAGACTAGAAGAGAAAGCCAGAACAGCTTATTTTTAAAATGCAACTGGGTCAGTAGCTGCCTGCAGTAGAATAAATGGGCTGCATGAGTGAGTATGCCCGAAAGAAACATTACTCTGCGGACCTAACTCCTGCTGATGAGGACAAATAGGCCCTTTTAGAGCAGGATTTTAAACAGCACAAAGTGATTCGGGAACACAAGTCCCACAGGTTTCCACAGTGCCTCAAGGAGCACAACCTTTAGGCTCTTCTGAAAATCCTACCCCTAAACTGTACTCGGGTTTGTCATTTCAATCCCCTTGGTGATACTCAGCTCATGAAGAGGAGGAAGTTCGAGCAATGCATCTGTGCCTATCGATGCCACCTCTTAGCAATGCATCTGTGCCTATCGATGCCACCTCTTAACCAAGGATTTTCAAGTCTCTATAATCACCCATTAGGCCTCCGAACAGCTCAGTCAGCTAAAGACGTAGTCACTTCAATTACACAAGCTGAAAACCCCTGAACTTGGAGAACTGCAAAGACTGGATTAGCCACGGCTACACAAGGTGTTAGAGCCACTGCAGGGAGCAGCCCCCCCCACACCCCAGCCTGACTCTTCGCATTCAACATTCTTCCTCCCCACACTCCCTGCAGCACTACACCAGCCACTGACCTTCTGTGCAGCTCAGAAACGCCTCACAGGGAGCAGGCACACTTACAGATATGCTCACCTACGGTACCGAAGCTACCTGTAAGCAGCAGCAGCAGCAGTAGCAGCAGGGCTGGCTTTGCACTGGCAATTAAAGAGAACTGTTGTTGCAATTACCCCTACTAAGCGGCCTGTTCCGGCTCCGGGATCTGCTTCGCTGTCTCTGCAGTCGTGACCTCCGGAGCAGTCGATAGTAGTAGGACGGTCTCCCAGAACTTTTCCTGCTGTTCATTGACATTTTTTGTCTCTAATTTACACATACACAAGTGCAGCTACAGGTTCCCTCTCTCCCCCTCTGGCACGGTAGCAAGAGTCCCAGCGTTTAATTAACTGGAGGTTGGTTCTTTGGAGTGGAAAGGGAGAGGGGGGGAAGAGGAACTCTTCACTTTACACATTTCAAAACAAAAACAAGAAGAAGAAAACACAAAAAAGAGAGAGGGAGGGAAAAAAAAGCACGCGGCACCAGAGTGCATGTCTCAGCTGCGGGAGGACTTGCGGCAAGCAAGATAAACTGTACTAACAATTCCTGCCCCCCCAAAAAAAGATAAGCCTGCTGGAGTCGGAATAGGAAGCCAGTGTTGGCCTGGGCTCTTGAAACGTGAAGAATAGGCTGGAAGAAATCCTGGACTGGATCCACTCTGCCGGACAGCAGCATCTGATCCAAGTGTGCTGGAAGCAATCAACAGCTCTCTGCCTGGAAGCGGCCAGGCAGCCCTAGGGTGCCAGCTCCTTTCTACCTGCCCTGGCCAGCAGATCACTTCGGAGATGAAGTTTCGGGCGGCTCGGTCTGCTGCAGGAGCTATCTATGAAAGACGGGGTTGGGGAAGGGTATAATGATTTCCTGGCCATGGGACACATGTTAATAATCATCATGGAGCAAAGCCCCGGAAAATAAAGTGAAACTTGAGAGGGGGAAAACTTTAATTAGAAGTTGAATGAACAGAGCTCCAGACTCCCCTGGAGGCCCATTTCCTTTCAACATTCAAACTGAGTTATAGCACATCCCACAAATTAGAGAAAGAGCCTATTTACCATTGGGGTTCTGATGGCAGCGAAGATTCTGCCTCTGGCTCATATTGCTCAATAAAATCACATTTCAATGGGCAGAATGAACACTTTTAAGCCATGGAGGAAAATAAAAAGGGGGGGGGGATGAGGACAGTGCAAGTAGATTAAAATTTACTAAACAGATTTTAAAATAATTTTTAAAATCATTCCACGTTCACAGTTTAAAAGCTCAGAAGTGAATTGTCCAGAATCTTCCATCTAAGCTCCTTCCCCTGCCATCACAAAAAGCACTGAAGAAGAGCGACAGACAACAGTGCAGACAGCCAGAGCGGTGGCCAAGAGCTGCCACTTCTCCTGGCAAGCTGGCAGGTAACAGAACAGCCTCGTCAGAGTGGGATGAGCTGCAAAATGACATTTGCACAATACTTCTCTGTATTGTACCCTAGTTTTGTCATTTTTCCCAGACATTTGTGCAAATTTGCCTTTGTGGTGCCTTGTGAAGCTGCAGAACTAGACAGGCTTGAGGCTCGGCTGAGGACGGGCAACGTTCCCCAGTTAGCAGGAGCTGCTTCAGAAGGCTGAAAGCTTCCCCTGATTTTATGCTGTGTTGTATCATCAATAAGAAGAGGCAGAAACTACCAGACCTCACTATGACAGGAGCCCCTTCCCTACCAGCCACCTTCATTTTAGGATTCCATAAACTTGTGCGATCATGGAAATCAGCAGATTCTACAAAACTTGCATTTCCTTATTGAGGAGTAAACCCATGATGTGTATCAGCTGAGAAAGGTCCTTCCAGGAGGAAAACCCAGTCAAGTCCATGCCTGGTTTTGAGGCCAGACATAAGGAATTCAGCGCCAGCTTTCGGCAGCGCAGGAATGAGCCAATCAAGAGGGCAATGACAAGTTCAGGTCAAGGAGGCAGATCCCAGCTGGACAGCAGAGGCTCCACTGCCTTGGGGAGGGGGGTTTGGGGGGTGTTCTGCACTGGGACATTCCTCCCCGTGCACCCTCTGTCACTAAATCCCACATCAGATCCTGGCAAAAAGGAAAAGGCTCCAGTTACTACACATCTGCCCTCTTCTGTTAGCCAGGGTATTTTTTTTTTTTAAGAAAACATATTTGGGTAGATTGAAAAACAAACAAAAAATACAGGAACAGCCCTTAATAGTTTTCCAGATGATCAGACACTCATCCTGTGCAGCTGATTGACTTCACAAACAAAGCTGAGAACATCCAGAAGGGAAAGTCTGAAAATACTGACCTTCAGTTAAAGATTTGCTAGAGACAAGAAGCCAAATACTCAGCTGTCTCTCTGCATTTCTGTGTCCTAATAACTAAGCTGGTAGCTTCTCAGAGAATCATTTAAAATGACGTTTTTATCGCTCCAATTGTCCTTAAACCAGCCAATCCAACTTATTTTTCCTTTTCTTACTCCCAACACAAAAAAAAAGGCACCGATGGAAACGCAAGCTTAAACAAAACCACTTTAAAAACTCACCCAAATTCAGCAAGTCTAAAAGTGGAAGGTCCCCGTGGGTTGGTTTCAAGTGGAGCCAGGTGACTCATTCTCCAAGCACCTGGGCTGCAATGAGACCCAGGCACTGCTGCTCTCCCAACCTCTGTGGGCAGGTGGGAACGATCAGGAGATAGGAGACCAGAGGCCTCCAGTCACTGCTTCACCCACGTGTACCTAAACAGCTGTTCCACGTTTACGGATTTGTATTTTTAATCAACCAACGACATTCAGAAATGGTCATACAGGTGACCACAAAGCAGGAGAAGTTAACTAGGGTCTGTAAACCACCATGACAAGAGAAAGCAGTCTTGCTATGAAAGCCTGAACAGTCAGGAGGTTTGTTCACGTTTCACCAGCTTGCCTCTGTCTCTCTCACTTCGCGATGTTTTTGAAGGCTTTAACTTCAGATGCTACATAGCAGCAGGCAACAAAATGAATGGCCCATTTGGGAGGGAATGTGACTGGTCTGGACCTTTCCAATTAATCCAGCACTGCTCTTTTTTTTTTTTTTCCCCTAGTCTTTTTGAAATCCACATCCTGATACAAACACTCTTTTGTGTATAGCAGCATCTATCACTTGTAAACCTTAGATGTATGAACTGCTCTGGAGGGAGGTTGACAACATTAAAATCTCTATCTCTAAAATAACACATCACAGTCCGGCTGAAGAGCAGAAGGACAAGTTCAGTCATGGGCTCTGCTGAATCTCTTGGTAAGAGAACAAACGGAGCCAAACATAGCAGTGATTTTGGGGGTGTTAACTCCTCCTCTCTGACACCGACGACAAACCTGAAAACCCGTGAAATTAAATATCCAGCAAACTGTAACACCTCAGTACAATGCCCACTTTGATGCCCTGTTGGGTTTTAGAGGAAAACCTGAGCACCCACAGCTGACCTGGCATCCCCCAACCTCCACTTCTCTTATCCTAACATCAAGCCTCCTTAAAACTGGATATATTTTGCTCCTTCACCAAAACTAAACTAACAGCATGTGAATAAATTTTATATTATACCAGAATAAGTCCTGGGATAGATTGCTGCACAAACATTGGCTTGTTTGCTCTGACATCAAAAGGAGCAGGCTTTGCCTGAGGCTTTGCTCAGCTCCAAAAGGGCTGCTTGGTGCAGGGAGGCCGACAGAAGTTTGGCCTCCCCTGTGGCTCCCACTTGCCTGTTTATTGCTTGGTGCTGGGAAAATAATGACTGTAGTGCAGCATGCACGTTCCCAAGCAGCCCCTACTGTTAAACCTCTTGCTTTCCCAAAGGGCTCTAGAGGGAAACAATCATTCCTCTTAACTCCCTCTCATTTCATGGCAAGAAACTTGAATTCTTTATTCTGAAAGTGAAACTTTCCATCCTCAGCAGGGCTCATTTGTACAGGTATGAGGATACGATTTGTCCCCACATGTAAAAAATGGCCTCTGAATCCAGACTATCTCCTGGAAGACCACAATTTGGCAATTTCCTTTCAGCTTCCCCTGCTTTTGTCACAAAGAACTATGCAGAGGTTTTCAAAAGTTAAAATAAACCAACCAGAAAAGGCTTTGCCTTGCTCAGTGGTGAGAGGAGTGGTGAAGAAGATCCGCTTCATTTCTAATTGCATTAAGGTCAATGAACTGCAGACAGATAATCAAGAAGTTGAAAAAAAACACCCAAATTGCAACCCAGATTTCCCCGTCACTTGTAACTACACTGCCTCTGAAGAATGATTAGATTTCATTTCACAAGCTGAGGCAAAAGGAATGAGGGAATAATCTCTAGGAGCTATCTGCTTTTTAAAACAAGGGAGAAATAGAACAGTCTTCTTGTCAGTGATCCTAGACACTCTCAAGATGTGCCTGCTTGCATTTGCTTACAAGTCCATCGCAGACTTCAGTTCTGCATGCTATGAGGCTGGAAGATTTCCAGGCTTACTGCCTCAAGGCTACCAGGGATACATAAGCTCATATGCAGAGCCAGAGAGGAAGGTAATTTCCTTTGTGTAAGGATAACTTAACTTGCAATTCAGCTGTACCCACAGCACAATCTTCAGTGCCACATTTGTTTGAAGATCTAAGAAGGAAAGTTTCCTGCACACGACTGAAAGTAAACTACTTTTAATATTCTAATGGAAAACAATGATTATTGTAAGACAAAGCACAGGCAAATTAATTCCCTCACTGCCTTAGGTGAAATGTAGCAGCTTTGTGATAGCCTCACAACAAAGTGACACATAAATTTGGGATCAGAATGAGAAATAAGCATTTATGTTAAATTTAAGCACAGAATTCATTGTTCTCCATGTATTGAATGGGGTCATTGCTCCCAAGACACTATGGGACGGTCTTGCTCTCTGTATGGTGATGAAATGGAAAACACATAACACAGAGTTCCTGGTATTAATAAGCAGTAAAAGCAGTGCCATATGAAAAAGGCAAGAGGAACAACGTGCCTCTGAACAGCTTACTATTAAACAATTGTTGGCGAGGCCTTGTAGATGTCAAATGAGGACATGAATCCTTTTAGCATTAGTGTTCCCTACATACAGACTATGACTGCTGTTTACTGTCTCTGCTTATGATGTATTTACTATGGTTGTGCCCAGAGATGCATAAAAAGATCCATGTCATGTTGGTTTGGGATCTGCACACCCTACCAATTAAGAGATGACTCCCTAGCCACAGCACTTGTGGTCTAACTACATGCACCCACTATTGCACACACTGCAGCAACAATGACCATGGCCACTTCAGGAATGGAGATGTGAAGCCCCAAGTGGCTCACAAGAGGTCAGATGGGAAGGCTGGGGCAAAGCTGGGCATATAGCCCAGATCCCCGAGTCCTTGCACAAGAAATTAATGGAGCTTCCTCACTCTCTCTCGACAATTTCCTTATAATTAATAAGTATTAAGCATAACAATATCTTTTCCCTACAGTCCTTTCAACCACTAAAGCAGAGATATTTTTTCAAATACTTGTTCAGCTTTTGTATGTACTAGAAGCATTCAAACTTCCTCTTTTTCACACAGGCTAAAAAAAAAAAAAAAAATCAAGTTAATGTGCTCAAGGTTAAGCCTGAAGGTCAGTTATTTGCTTCTAATAATAATGTCTTGATTTTAAGAACAGGTCATAATACGTTTTAAAAATGTGAATAAAAGAGCTCATCAAGTATCACACACACAAAAAGAATCAAGATAAATAAAGATCAGCAAAAAGAGATTGGTCCCAGCCACTGGACACCCATCCCTCAAATATTTGTATACATTGATAGGATTTCCTCTCAGTCTTCTCCAGACTAAACAGCCCCAGGTTTCTCAGTCTCTCTTCATAGGGGAGATGCTCAAGTCCCCCAGTCATCCTTGTGGCTCTCCTCTGGATTCTCTGCAGCAGGTCCCTGTCTCGCTCTTGAACTGGGAAGCCCAAACCTGGACACAGTATTCCAGGTATGGTCTCACCAGGGCAGAGTAGAGGGGGAGAAGACCCTCCCTAGACCTGCTGGACACACTTTTCCTGATGCACCCTAGGATGGCATTGGCTCTCTTGGCCGCAAGAGCACATTGCTGGCCCGTGCAGAACTTGCTGTCCACCAGGACTCCACAGAGCTGCTTTCCAGCAGGGCAGCCTCCATCCTGTACTGGTGCCTGTTGTTATTCCTCCCTAGATGGAGGACCCTGCACTTGTGTTTATTGAACTTCATAAGGTTTGCATTCCCCCAGCTCTACAGCCTGTCCAGCTGTGGTTGGATGGCAGCACAACCTAACAGGCTGTTGGCCACCCCTCCAGTTTGGTATCACCAGTGAACTTGCTGAGGGTTGCCTTCATCTCAATGCCCTCATCTAGGCCATTGTTGATTGTGCTGAGGGACGTGTAGTGCTTTGTGAAAAACAGCCAGGGTGATTCAGGTCGGAAGGGCTGCTCATTCCCTGGGCAGGTTACAGCAGTGCCAGGAGAGTCAGCATGTCTGAGAACCCCATCAGAGACGCTTCCTGCGCCACGCAATGAACTCTGCACGGCAAGAAACACACAGACTGACCTCAAAGCAGAGCACGTTTCCTGACTGCTTCCCACTAGAACAATAGAGCTAGAGAACATAAACTTTTTCAAATCTGCTTTTAACTAGCTGGGGGAAACAAAATAAAGTCAGTTGACTTACTCTAAACCTACTGATGTGTATTCCTCATGATAAAGAATACTCTTGGATATCTCAGTTTGTGACCTGACTGGTAACGATGTGAAGAAAATGTATTGTGTTTAAATCTATCTTGAGATTTTTGTGCTATGATTTCTGTAGATGGAATGAAGTAATTAAGTACTAACGCAGAGATTAAGCGCTAATGTAGTAGTTGAGCACACGAGTCCAAAACAAATAGAAGAAGAAACTTTTACCAGAATCAGACATCCCACGCTTCAAAACAGTCTGCTGCTTTCAACAACCCAGGAGGGGGAGAAGAAAAAGAATGTAAAATCTCCATTGTATGGTCAAAATTCCCATACCAGAAAGAAAATGTTACACAAAACACACCACCAAACAAAGCTCACACACAAACGGGAACTGTACAACACTTCCTTGCATCATCCATCTTCCAGGAGTAGCTGCTGGGAGGAAATATTTGTTTAAGCCCAATTATTCTTGACAAAAAAACCCTTATTACTAAAATAAAATGTTAACAATGATCCATTGAGTGATTAACAGAGTAACTTCAGCCCTGGGTTTCCAAAGATCTGCCATTTCCTTCTGCCAGACAAAATTAAAGCAGTTTTCTGCTATGACCCCTGTAAGCTGACCCATGGGGCTCTCTGCTGCAAACTCAACTTACAGCCAACCTGAATGTATTCATTGAAGTGCTTTTTGCTTGTTCTCTGCGTACAGTTGAGCTAACACTGCTATTTACAGGGGTCACCGAGCCAGCCAGACTAAACCAAACATATTTCCTTCCAGCAGAAGGATCCTGCCATAAAGAATTCCCTCCGACAGACGACACCGGCGCTAGAGCTCTGCAGTGGACACCAAATGCTGCGGGTGCTTAAGGCCCCGGAGAGTTGTGTCAGCAGGAGAATGAAGAAAGTTGTCTGGATTGCCCAGAGCTGGTTCACTTCAGTCCTGCAATACAACTGTTTGTAAATATTTTATTTCCAATAATACACAATGAAGGGAGTTTCTTCCCAGGTTTGTGTTAATATCAGCCCCAGCATTCGCCACCCAGTAGTGCAGTTTTTCTCCTTGTGCTTTTTATTGGCTTTTTAAAATAGCTTTTTTGTTCTCATGGAATATTTGGGGTGGGGGATGGGTTGTAAACATGTTTTAATTATTGTTTCAGTCAGAAATAAAAGCACTTTTACATTTGTCTCTGCCTAGTATAGTAAAAATGCAACAATTTGCTTTTTATTGTGATAAAAAAAAACCAACAAAAACCCCTGAGATATATTGGAGATGCTGCAAATTCACACTGAAAATTGGAGGGGAGAAAATGAAGCACATTAGAAAAGCATTACAGCACAGGGAAGCTGTGGATTATTTTACTTAACAAATACAATGTCATGAACTAGTGTTTTTTAAAACACCTTTTTAACAGTTCATCTACCTTGCTTTCCAGAAGCATGTTGGCTCTCTGAGATCTTTTATCTCCAGTTTTCCTCTGTTGTGCATCTGTCTGAAATTTCCTGTGAGTGGTGAGCACTCAATATGTGCTCAGTGGGTAAGATTAGAAAGATGGTTGGAGAATAACTGCCTGAAAAGTCAATAGTTTCTAAGACAGCTTTGAAGTAAAACTTGTGGAAGACAACAAGGCTCCCAGACAGCTTGTAAGATGCGCAGCTTCACACTGATCAAACCAGCCACAGCATCCCAAAGTTTTGCTTTGGTCATTTAGTCCATCTGAAGGTATCTCTCCACCCTGGGCAGTCCGTTAGTCACAGTGAAGAGCAGAGATGTGCAGCTTGTTTGGTACAGGAATCACAGAACAGAATCACAGAATAGCCCAGAGATTGGAAGAGACCCCTGAAGATACCTGGTCCAACCTTTTGTGGGAAAGGGAGCCTAGGTGATCAAATTGTGTGATCAAAGCAGACTTAAACATTGCAATAGGTAATGCAGAAAGCAAACCATCAAAGATAAGTGCTGCCAGGCAAATCTTGCAGAGAACGGGAGCTAGCAGACTCAGAGTGCCACAAAGGAAGAACAGAATCTCAAAAATAAGAGGGAAGTCCACTGTCTAATGTGTGGAGCTCTGGTACTTAGTTATTACTGCTAATTATCAATGTTAACACAAATAAGACATTCACATGCTGCTGCCTGCCTTTGCAGACACGAATTAGATGCTCTTATCTGCAAATGTAAATTAAGAATACCATCAGCTTTAGGTTAGGAATCTAATTATTAGATGCAACAATAAATTATTGTCATAAACTATGTATCCTTCATTAACCTTGATCAAAATACTCATAACACAAAATGCATTAACTCACCAAAATATCTTTACTTTGTATTTCAGCAGTAAACTGGCTGTTGTGTTGCTGCAGGGGAAAAGCTGATAAAAGTTTGGCATCACTGGCTTCCTACACCACTTTTATTGGTTATTATCAGCAGAATTCTCAGCTATTTATTGTGTGTTCTAATATAATGGCTTCCCAATGCGGTGTGCTAACAGGTCAGGAAAAAAAAGCTCAACCTTTCTGAAAGTTGCTGCAGGGCATCACTGTCCTTGCTGGCATGGTAGACCAGTCTGGTTTAACTCAAGATAGGAAGAAGAAAAGGGGTTTACAGGTGATAGAGCAGCCTGGGAACTCACTTTGTGCACAAACAACAGTCGCCCAACCTGAGGAATCTGGTGTCCTCCAAGGGAAGCAGACACTTCTATGCTCACCTGAGGGGGAAGGAGCACTGGAACAGGCTGCCCAGAGAGGTTGAGCAGTCTCCAGCTTTGGAGACTTTCAAAACCCACCTGGATGTATTCCTGTGCAGCCTGCCCTGCTTTGGCAGGGGGCTGGACTGGATGATCTCTAGAGGTCCCTTCCAACCCCTAACATTCTGTGATTCTGTACAGTGCAGCAGAAGGACACATGAGATTTACACAGCAGCGTGAATCAACACTTGGGGTGTTTATTCTCATGGTACCATCACACTGAAAGCAGCATCTATGTTGACAAGTGAAAGGAAAGATTAACTTGATTATACATGCCATGTAAAACTTGCTTCCTGATTAATTACTAGATTAGACACTTCCAATTCACGTTTAAATGCCTGATAATGATCTTACATTCATGTAACAGATCACTGATTTATATGCACACAATCCAAACTTCATTTTTTTCATGTGACAGATTATTTTCTTCCTTTCCTTGCCACACAATTTGCAAACTGCACTACAAATATAGTTGCTTGTTTTACTTGCGTTTTTGGCATCAGATTTCTCTTCCAAGGAATATTTTGGCAAGTGTGTTCTGTAGCCATCTCCCTTATCAGGCTTACATGACAGTGTCTCACAGAAAACACCATCCATTTGAAAAGATCGCTGTGTTAACAAGTTAAAAACTGACAAAGCAGCTATTGTTTGGAAAGGCTGCTTTTACACAACCAACTGGAAATCCTGCAATCATTTTTAAGTACCATTGTGAGGGTGGATTTATTTTGTTGTATGTTCTGCCTTCTGCCACACCACCACTGTGCTGGTCTGAGAGAAGTTATTGTCCAAGTTCAGCTGACTGCAAAAAAAGGTGAAGACCCTCTTTAAAAGAACAGAAGTATGAAAAAGAATCTTACAGCTAGAGCAGGGATGAGATGTTTTTAAGTGTGAAACCTCAATGAAAACATCTCCAGGCCCCAGGTCCCTGCCAAGTCACGATCCACCCCTACAAATTATCACCCTCCTAGGTCTGTACGTCAGTGACCTCACAAGCCCTGTCCAGACAACTGCTGATCACCTCCTAAATGATACTGAATAAAAATGTTAGAAAACATCTAGCAAAGCACAGGGTTATTCCTGCCAAGTGATGACATCATGCTCTTCTATCACACTTATCAGTTCAATTACAATTTTTTTTTCTGCTTACTTCCCTAGTTCTTCATCCAGATTCCCACTAGCAGAAGTAACTATCTGTCTATCTATACCCACTCCACTAATATGCTCATTATATCTGTAGAGGAAAAACTCTTCCTGCTGTATTTATATCCTTTATTCTTCTACCTTACTCTCTCTTACTGGCTGACAAGTCTAACTCTTTTCTTCAGGGCCCTACGAAAGGCTACCCAATGACAGCTTGTCTTCATGGTACTCATACATCCATGTGGCAGCATCTGGTTTGTACAAATTCCTTAGTCAAAATGATCTAGGAATGCAAACCAGGCAGTTGTCTGATGTTTGTTTGGTGGTTGGTTTTTGTTTTGGTTTTTTTTTAATAGCTAAGTGATCTCAAATCAGTCTTTAAAGGAGACACAAATAATAGTTCCTAATTGCCAGAGCACATGCTTGCTCATGAACAGCAGAGCAGGAATCATCACTGCCTTATTCTCCACCCTGAAAAAAAAAGAACTTTTTCTTAGCCTCTGTGCTGAACAGGTACTCCTCAAGCAGACACCTAACTCTTCAAAAAGAAAGCCAAGGCCCAAACAGAACCAAGAGCCAATCAATACTTCTGGCTGTTGGTTAGAAGGACTCTACATACACTCATTAGATTTTCATTACAGAGAAGAAAATGCAAGCACCTGCCACAACCCAAAATGCAAAGCGTTCAGACCAAATTCTGCAGTGAAAAGCTCAATGTGACTTTGGTGAACATCACACCAGAGCCTGCAGCACCTAAGCGATGCATAGATAGGTAGAGAGATTTCTCTATAGCCATCAGCCTGCCCACCCAGCCCATGCAGCCTGCTGCTTCAACAGCTCAAACTACCAGGTCAGTCTCTGCTAGTCTCCTCCTAACTCAAAACTCTGTTTTAACTTTTTTTTTCCTTTCTAAATCATGCCCAGGACAAGACTAGAATCTCTTTTGAAATGTAAAGGCTCTATAATAAAATTTAGAAACAACATATGGTACAAATATCAAGCATGAACATCTCTTCCCATCTTGTACATTTCAAAGTCTGTGCAAACAGCACTTTTCCCTCGTTTTGATCCTGCAGCCAAAATGAGTCATCTGTGAACAATTATGGCTCTGGCAGGGGCCTGACTGTTTGAGAATGAAAGGAAACACTTTATTATTGAAATGAACAGTATGCCAAGCCAAGAGGCGACTGCAGAGAAATGTTAAGAGTCCTTTGTCCTCTTTTAGCCAGCAAAATCGAAAGCAGTGGGTGCAGCACTCTCCTCTCAGGCGCCTGGTAACGCTGGATTTCGGTGTGGGCAATGCAAAAGCTTAAGAAGTGTGAGCTGTGGAGATGAGCAAGGAAGTACATGGCAGGAAAAGAGACACAAAGTGCCTTAAAGCAGGAGGCTTGGCTTGGGAAGCTGTTTGTTATTCCTTGCTTAGTTCTCCCAAAGGAGTCGTAAACATATTAGACGAACAGCAACAGTCACAGGCTGCAGACCTGAAATCTGAAACTATTAAAGGACATTATTTGGGAGTTTGGTACTGGCAGAGTTTAACAGGCTCTTCTGAAACGGGATGAAGGGAATTCCCCTCGATGAGAAAAAATAGCAACATAGCAGTTTAGTAGGGCCAGCAGTTCTGTTATGGCCAGCCCATTTTCAGCACTGAGGCCATTATATCCAGTTTTGATACCGCAGGAGAGGATAAGTAAGATCGTTCTGAAACTGGAAGAGTAACTTTCATGATATAGACTGCTCACTAAGCACTAACAGAGCAGGGAACTGGGTAGGCTTAAGGGTCTTGGCAAATTACACAAACATGACAGGATTTAAATACTGGACTATGAACTACATATGAGCATCATCTTTTTNCCCACAAGCAGCTCACAGAAGGAAGTGAAACAATATGGTAAACATCACTCAGAACCTACAGATTATTTAAAGGCTGTCAAGGCTCACAGGAGAAGGCAGAGCAGTGCACACAGAACTGTTAATGGAAGGTGTAGGGCTGGGGAGCAGGAAAGAATCTGGAAAGAGCACATTTTGCATTCTGAATTTCAGTTCCAACCCCAAATAAAAGAAATGTTTGAGGAGGATCTTGAGATAGGCATTTTGCTGACAGGACCTCTCAAGTCAGGACATTAACTGAAAATACCCCTTACTGTTTGTGAAACTCCGAGCTTTGAAACCTCTGGAACAGCTTATACCACCATTAGCACAGTGTGGGCAGCACTGATCCCCAAAACGAAGCACCAGCAGTAGGCTTGGTGCCTAGGCTTAGCTAGCTTGCTGTGTAACGTGGTCAGAAAGCTGCTGAACGTGCAGGCTCACCAGTATTAGGGGATTCTTGCTGTCCAAGGCTAAAATGTAAACCCCCTATATTCCCAAGGGGGATACAGAACATTTATAGACACTGCATTTGTTTTGGCAGTTGAGACAAAGTAATCAGCCCTGGAAAGGGCCAGGTTCTCCTTGCTTCAGAGATCAGGAACCCCACACTTAGTGTATCAGGCTAAATGCAGCAGGCTCCAGAAGTCCCTGAATTGCAGGGAATTTGGAGGGTCCTGTTTAGCTCATTATACAAAGGCAGTTTTGCTCTCAACTCACTTGAGGGTCAGAGGAACAGATTTCCTCCAGATTCACATCTAAACAGGACAGTCTGGCAAAGACTGTCGAAGCTGAAGTGGTAAAATAGTTAGCAGCAGTGCTGAAAACAGACATCAGGAATACAGATTTTCCCAAATGCTCATTCTTTGCAATGCCATGAAGTAGCCTATGGTTACCTTCACACGGTATGTGGTAATGCTACACGGAAGGCATCTTGTTACAGTCACAGTCATCTGGAATCTAATCCTGGCAGCGAATGGAGTGCTCTTTTGTTTAGGTGGTGTCATTCATACACTTCATACCATAACACACATAGCTGTGCATAAATCAACATAATAGAGGCTATTGTGAAGCTTTGCCAGCGGCGTCTGTTGCTTTCCTTCGCACACATTAACTGTACGCCTCTATTCAGTTTGTCTCAACTTTTCTCAGCGTTACCAAATAAGCCCTCGGTGCCCACCAATACTTTGACTATTCCAAGGCAAAGTATATCGTTTCAAAGCAGCCGTACAGAACAAAGGCAGCTTCAGGGTCTCAGAGTATGCTGAGCACACAGGAGGAACATTTGTGCATACATCGAGCACGGCCATGGAAGCTGTGAGGAAGCCTTTCCCTTTCCAGCTGAAAACACCAGGAGCACCCAGTGCCACGGCAGCACTTGCGCGTCTGACGGTCTGCAGACAGACCTGCCCTGGGATACAGCTTAGAGGGAGTTTCCTCCATCACATGGCCTTGTTTCATAACAAGGCTGCGCAGTGCCTAAGGCACCCTCTCTATCTCGGTCAGAGATGCCCTTCCAGGTGAATTCCCTACCCGGCCGACAACACTCGTGCTTTCCACTAAGCACAACTCCGCCGTGTTTGCCTCTCTACGGGAACCCCCGAGTGCAAATAAGCAAAAGCCAACGGCCCGGCTGCCCAGGGACCCAGGCTGGGCAGGGGCTGGGGCAGCGAAATGCAAGGCCGGAACCGAGCCGGGGCCGGTGCACAGCTGGTGCCTGGCCAAGAGCCGGGCAGCGTCCGGGGCAAGGGTCGGGCAGGGCCAGGCCGGGCCAGGGCCACAGCCCAGGCGCGGAGGAGCTGTGCCAGGGCCCTGCGCTGCGCACGTCTCTGCTGCCCCCCGCAGGCAGGCGGCCGCGGGCGCGGCCCGGGCTGGGCGGCCTCTGGCCCCGGGCAAAACCCTGCCCTTGCCGTGGAAGCGGCCAGCAGCCGCTTGAACCCGGTACCCGTGCCGCGGCGTTTCCTCCCAAGAGATGCTTTCCTGCTAAAAAAAAAAAATCTTTGTTGAGGAGTTAACAGTATTTTTCTTCACCCCCCCGCCCTTGCTTCTGAATCCAGGAACTGAAACACCATGGTCAGGCCTCTTCATACTTGTTATTTTAGCTGAATAAACTTTGCCTTCGGCATTGAAAATAAGCTAGGAAAATAAATCCAAGGTCACACTCTGCAGTTGCTGTCTGCAGTCATTTTCATGCACAGATGCTGAAGAACATTAAAAAAAACCCTGCCTGCGTTTCACTTGGTTGGAAACCCCAGCGAAGAATCCAAGCGAGTTAAGTTGCTCAAGGCTTTCAGCACTTCTAAATTGGAAAAAAAAATACTGAGGAAGAAAGGCAAACCTTCTGCTTTGGCATGATATTTAAATGACATATGCAAGGCAAAGAAAGAGGCCGGACAGGACGGGTAGAGGACAGTTCAGCAGCAAAGGCAATGGCAAAGCAGCAGATTTAAATGGGCACAGGCTCTGTTGCGGTTGTTGTTGGTGATACACTGAGAGCCAGGCAGGTTCCACATTCACAGTGCCCTATCCCAGGCAAAGCTGAGGGGTTTTTTGTTTGCACTGCGTTTTCTTGCTCAGGAAGAAAAGAGGCAATTCTGGAAGATGCCAAGCAGTCTAAGGTCAAATTAGCAAAACTCTTCTATGCGTGATTAATTTCAAGGTTATGACTAAATGCAAATCCAAACACTCTGGGTTTCATTACTTCCATCTGTAACACAGCACACAGCTCCAGGTACACTCAAAATCTTTCACCCATATCAGTTCCTGGCCATAACAAATGTTTTATAACACTGCTTGGTAACTTTCCCAACCTGCTTTTCTCCATGGCATGCTAAAAAAAGCATATGTGGACTTAATAATTGCTAATTCAATGACTGCATTACTTTTACTGCACACAATTGACTCACAGGTGCCAGCCACAAACAATCCTAGATGTGGAGATAGAACTGAATGTCTGGAGTACATCTCTGCTTTCAGAAGGACATCAGATACCACCAATAACCCAGTATGAGACACATCCTGAGCCCCAGGTAGACCATGGATAAGGAGCAGTATGTGACTGACACGAGAGCAGAGAACCAGAGCTCCGAGTTTTGGTGCAGCAGCCTTGTCAGCACTTGAAGCAGACCTTAGGGGATCTGTTTTCCCTGCAGGGAGGTGTTCAGGCTCACCCAGAGTTACAGGTTTATTGCTGTGATGTACTCTGAGAGCCTTGGTTTCAACAAGGGGAAAAATCAAGAAGGACTTGCTCAGTGTTCTACGACCATTAGGCAAAGCAGCTTCTGCTCTGTAAGTTATCTCCCAAACCCACTGTGACCTTGTGCTCATTCCCAAACAATTTTCCCCTTCTTCAGTGTTTTTTTGAGTGTAGCTGTATCTCAAACAATGATGTCACTTGCTCACCCTTGTGCAGCAGAGTGACCCACTCTCTGAATGCACAGAGCACTTCCAAACTGTGGCAAAGATGACTAAGAAAAATCTCACCAAGTTAAGAGGAGATGAGAAGGTGGGGGAAGCTGCTGGCTATCTGCCAAGTCTCTCC
Source organism: Psilopogon haemacephalus (assembly GCA_013396835.1). Classification (NCBI taxonomy): domain Eukaryota; kingdom Metazoa; phylum Chordata; class Aves; order Piciformes; family Megalaimidae; genus Psilopogon; species Psilopogon haemacephalus. Next base: position 1,944,087 of record VWZI01015448.1, read on the forward strand.
ACTCTGTTTTTTCATTTTTAGTTTCTGCTCTTTGCTGGAAAGTTTCTACTTATGCTCTGGTTTCCATGGCAACTGCATTTCTTGCCTTTCTTCTCTAGCATTAAATTTTTTATTTGATTTCCCTGCTTCCCAAGACATGACTTTCTTTTGCTTTGTTAAAAAAAAAAAAAAAAATTAAAAAAATTAAGTCTCCTCTTCGTCTGGTGGTATTTTTAAAGGAGGTGAGAGAGCCTTTACTCTCCAGCTGATGGCAAATCTGTACATAATAGCAGCAGAGAAGTAATCTTCCCACTAAGGACGTCAGGGGATTCCCTTGCAGAAAACCCATTTACCGTAACTGTCCTACGTGTACCAAGGTTATGACCTGTAAGAGTTCCAGATCCTGTGGAAGCCAACATTTTATAAAGCTTGGCTGGTTGGTTTTATGAGACCAAACCCAACCATTTTCTCTAAACTGAAACATTCGATAGGTTTTTAAAATAATTTCTTGTGATTCCTGAGCAGTCTCAGGAGAATACAGAATAGTTTAATAATTGTAACCGTGCTGGGAATGTGCTCTTGGGTTCCAACCTGTAAAAGCATTCAAGTGTGTTCACTGACAAGCTTCTCACTTGCCTGGGAGTGGCATTAGGGCAGGTGACAAGCTGAAGGGACCCTTCCCTTGTGAGTGGCTAATCATCTGAAGGCAGTGCCCTGCATATCCTCACGCAGAGTACACGGAGACAAACCCCTTGGAACTCAGGGAGCTTAAGCTAATTAATTTGTCTTGCCCTGGCCGTTTTGGGACTGAATTAATCTGACAACCTGAATTAATTTGAGAATGAAAAAAATATTCATCAGAAGAGCAAATCTGGATTAGATCTAGTCATTTGGTTTTCCCAGGCTTTACGTTCATCATAAGCAGAAATGGTTTACATGCTGCAAAGCACTCAAATAATAAAGGTTTTCATCCCGTTTCATCAGGAGGGATCCTTCCCACATCTGAATTCTCCAGCTCATTCAGGCCATAAACTGACCCTCCTGTACAGCTGTAGATTACAAGGTTTTTTAGTCTTATCTCTGCCTGGTGGGATTTCACAGTAAATTCTTTCAGGACTGAATAATTAAAAGAAACAAAACCACAGCATTTGGCTCATATGGCAACACAAACAAATCTGTCCATGGGTACTATCTTGTTTGCAGCACATGTGCACAGATTTACATGCAGGATTGAGGCTTAGTGCTCTTGTTTGCTTAGATTTTTCATTATTCAGCACCACAAGCATAAGGTAAATTATATAAAGACTGAAATTGGAACAACTTTAAGAGTGAGCTGGCCTTATGATCATCCTAAGTCATTTTATTAACCTCATTTTGTACGTTTTAGATTCTTACCACTCACAGGAAATAAGAGAAATGGGTAAGAAGTGGGGAGTCTGGTGTTCCACATTCGGTTCATGCTTCCCTTCTCTTGAATTCCCTCCACCAATGAATATCTAGGTCAGGAATTCACAGGATCTTATAAAAGTCTGGCAATGTTCAATGTGTTTGGCAGCCAAGCTATTTTAATTGTCAGATATTAAATATATCTGCCAAGATCCGTGTAGTAACGTTCCATTACAACATGCACCACGCATAAACTTCCCATCGGTTTGGGGGTTCAAGAAAAAGTCAAGAGAAAAGTTTCTTAAAGTTCAGTATGGCCTCCCCATTTTCTTCCCCTTGAGCTGACAGGATTAGGGATTCGAAGAACTGCTTTAGGTGCAGTCCCCTAAATTGCAGCCATAATGTGTCTTTTATGTGGCTACAGACAAGCTTCATGTCTCTGCTGTTTGAATTCCCAGAACAGGGATTGATTTAGACAGGCAGCAGCTTACTCAGCTGCTGTGCTGAGGCGAGAACATCCAGGCAGCCCTCTGCTCATCTTCGTTTGATTTAATGATTTGCTGGCCAGACTACAGAGATCACCTCAGTAATTCACATACCACCGTGGCATGATTTGTTGGTTGCTGTTGCTCATCTGTAATTGCAGTGAGAAATGCTCATCAATCATTACAGCCTTCTAATATCATGTTTTGAGATACAGCAATGAAGAGGTTTCGACCTGGCATATCTTTTTGGAAGCATCCTAATCTTGCAGATGCAGATCTGAAAGCTCTGCAGAAGATAAGCCTCAGAAAGGCTAACGTGCACTGAACACACTCTGACCCTAAGTGACCAGTCCCTCAGTGATAAGAATGAGTCTTCCATGGCTTGGTGCTGGGGCAAGAAGTGGTTACAAGCAGAATTTGCTAATTTGCATTGCTGTAGTCATTAACACCGAACTCTCAAGTCACAGAATCAAAATATTTTTGTTGGTGTTGCTGGTCTGATTAATTTACTGCTATCAGAGGATACTGCATCCTACTGCACTCTCTCATTAAATACATCTTTTTCCTTTATTGCTCTTCTCACTATATTAAGGTATACTTCACATCCAGCAAAGAAGCTTTCTAAGGATGAAAGTGCTAAATTCAGTGCCTGTTAATTCCTGTTTTCATCTTCCATGACCAAGAACTGTTGTTTGACAAGAAAATGTCCTTTCCACAATCTCTCCATCTGATCACCATTACAAATGTTTCCTTGCCTCTGTGAAGCACAACCTGAACATCATCTCTAGTGGGGCAACAGCATCCCTGTAGGTAAAATGTAAGACTGCGTAGCTGCACTCTGTCTCTCTACCATTCTGATTGCCCTCGTTATTGCCTCAGTCAAATCTCAAAACTTTGGTCTAACTGTCCTGTGAGCATCACACCTTCCCAATAATGTCCATAACTGAATTGCTGACATTAATTTCCTGGAGTCTAATAGAAAGCAATCTTAATACAATTTATTGAGACGATTAAAATTCAGAAAACAAGCTTCTCCCTGCTCCATAAAGCACAGCAAATTTATTTGCTGCAGTCAGTAAAACTCTGCTGCCTAAAGCTGTGCAGTAACTCAGTAGAGCTTGAGCAGTAACTGCAAGACCCTTAAAGCTGCACGTTTCAGATAATCAATTAGCGCCGTCTTGGCTCCCACGGGGGCTGGCTGCAGACACACACCACAGGTTAAAGTGACTTCTGCACCTGTAGAAGGCAACATAAAAGATTCAGAACATAAAAGCTCAGCAATGGTTTGGAGGCTTTATGGTTAAGTCTGTTGTGTTCAGCTGGTAGATGTCACCTTGGTCTGCTGAAGAGTGGTTATCAGGAGTGGCTTGTTGAAGTCAGCCCTGGAGCCCTCAATGTTCTTGTGGAGAAATCAGGGAAAAGTGCAGCTCGCAAGGCTTAGCAAGGAATAGCTGACAAACAGGGCACCAAGATATTTAACAAACATGAAATGCTCAGTGGAGAAGCACTGGGTTTTCAGATGAGACAATGAGATATGGTGACAGAAGCACTGTTCTGTCCCTTGATGCTCTGCTACGTGAGGAAAGTGATTGAGGGGCCTGTAAGAGCTCCTGGGAAGCGGCGCTGGCAAGTTCAGCACAGCTCTGAGATTCCCTCTAACAGAAATGCAATGTTGCTGGGATCCTAAGATGGGAAATACCAAAACTGCAGGGGATGCTAGAAAAAGCTGCTCTTTGAGCAGTGACTTCTTGCTGCAGTTTCTTGAACGCAGCTTCAGGAAGGCGTATGAAGGAGTGTGCAGGTTACACAGCTGCCACTTCTACCCCTTTTCTACAATAGTTGTGACCGGTTTTAAAGCCGTACATTGATATGGTCCAGTTTCTTTAAGTTTCCCTTACCCAAAGATGAAACAGAATGGATGTCTTCATCGCTCAAGTGAAAAAAAACAATAGCTGGAATCATTGTTAGTCTGCAAAATGGCTGCAAGCATTTGGATTCACCACACCCAAGCCCTGATGCATGTATTTATTCAACAAAACCACTTCATTCAAAACAGATCACCACAAAATCAGCTCGCCTTTTAGACTGCCTCAAAGAGATGTCACACCAGAGAGTTTTCCAGTTACTTACCAAACAATCACTTGTTTGGAGTGATTTGTCTTTGAGAGGTAATTAGTAAGTGAATTTAGACTGTAATTGGTCTGAACACAAACAAACTGGCGTTATACACCCAATGAGCACTGCCGGCAGGTGATAAATTGTGAAAGTAATGCTCCAACAGAGTTTCACTTTCTGCCGACTCATCTTTTACTGCTCCAGCACTGTACGAAATAGTCTCTGCTTTTGTTACTAATAAAACACAGAATTAATTACTCAAAAGAGGCATTGAAAATGTGCCCAGCCAGCACACCGTGCTGCCTTTTGGCTTTTTTCCCTATTTTTTTTTTCACCTGAAAGGGAATCTCAAAGCCATTGCTTGTTATTTCTTTGAAGTCAACTGCATCACACTGGTTTCTTCCAAGTCTTTTCCAGAGTGGGTATTCACTCTTCCGATCTGGCTGATTCTACTCTGTTCTATTCTATTCTATTCTATTCTATTCTATTCTATTCTATTCTATTCTATTCTATTCTATTCTATTCTATTCTATTCTATTCTATTCTATTCTGTTCCTGTCATGATAGTCCTACCAAAATACTTCAGCTGATGCCCAACAGCACCACAGATTTAATTTCTCTGACTGGATTATGATAAAAATTAGTTGAGTCTTGAAGGTTCAGTCAAGTCACAGAAATATTTCAGTCTGAGATCTGAATCTTTCAAATGAGTAGTGCTGGACCGGAATTCTCCAGGGACTTCCAGGCAGTTCTGCTACAGCTCAAACAAGAAGAGTCCAAGTCTTGTTATTAATAACAGCTGGGAATCTTTCCTTCCCTACTCTACAGAAAGAAGGATTCCAGCTTATCCCTGAATGTCATCTTTACAGAACGTGTAAGTTTTAGCACAGAGGACAAATGTGCATGTTTTCAGCTGGCAGTTCTCCAGAAATTTGCTTCCAGACATGAAGAGATGACACCAAGTTTCTAGGAGATTTTAGATCACGTCACATTTTTTGTTACTCCCCCACCAAGCTGGGGCAGGGCTCTCTGACAGTAGGCTACCTGCATTCTCCCCTTCTTTCAGAATCATGTCATGAGTGTAACTGGGAGCAGACATAAAACTTCTTTAGAGAAGTACAAACACAACTGGCAAGGTTTGCACCAATTCATGTCCAGAGTTTTTAAAGCCTACCGGGCAGCACTCCAGCCCTTTTGGCAGCACTGCTGTCATGTGGAAAGAAAACAGGGGGGAGAAAGAGAAAAATCCAACAAGCACAAGACCCATTCATCAGCCAAACAGCTGCAGGCTGATCCCAGAGCTTTCTCAGCAGGGTGAGTTTTCTAGCCTGGCCAGTGGTGACACGAGCACTACACAGCTTTGGACTTCATGATGGGCCTGAGCACAAGACTGGGAGCCTTGAGGCCTCGCCTGTGTCTTTGACAAATAAGCTGTATGGCCATGGGTGACTACATTAATCCTGCTGCCCTTTAGCCACTGCTTTGTCTGCTAAGAGAATGCCTGTTTCACTTGCTCAAGTGCCTCACCAGCTGTGGATAAAAACAGTTATGCAAAGAGGAAGGTTTAGATGGGTTTTTTTTCCCTCTAATTGTCATAGACAGTCTGAAAGGTGCTTTATCTACCTATCAGTATTTTTCCTGCCATACCTTACTAGGTAAGAATATATTTGGTCTGTGGAGCTACTGTAAAGTCAGTTTTCCAGATCTCTGAGGCAAAGCGTGACAGATAATGAAGGTATGATTTAGAGCGTGGGCTGAAGAATCTCATGTGAGAAGATTCCTATTGCAGAGGTAAAGCATTAGCTAAATTTTATAGTCGTGGAGTTAATTTTTTTTTCCTTTTTTTTTTTGGCTAAGAAAAGCAAAGCCAAGATGAGGATTGGCTCCAAAGCTTACACAGTGTGTGGTCTTCCCATCTGAAGAGCTCTGCAAGGCACTCACTCATGTGACATAAAGGACTTTAACAAAGATAGGTTCAGAATAATATTTGTAAGGCTAAGATCTGCAGACCTTTTTGCGGTCACCTGGGTGCCATCACCTCATTCACAAGCACTGCCTAGAAATTATGCTAATCGGTGGAACATTCAGAAAAACGAAGAAGGGTTTATTGTGCCATTTTAAATGGATTCCCTGTGAAGCCAAAATTGGGGACATATAAAATTACAGCATTTCTGTGAACGCTCCTTTGAAATCCTAGCTTACCTGTTGCTGCGTGTCAGCAACGTAAAGGTCAAAGCACTATGATCAGGAAATTTAAAACATGCCCTTTTTATAGCAGGACCCCTTTCACCACTCCACACTGGTCACCAAACTGGAAAAACACCGACTTGATGGGTGGAGCACTGCTGGATAAGGAATTGGCTGGATGGTAACACACAGAGAGTGGTGATCAAGGGCACAATGTCCACCTGGAGACCAGTGCCAAGTGACGTCCCTCAGGGGTCAGTGCTGGCACCAGTGCTGTTTGACATCTTTGTCAAAGACATGGACAGAGGAATCAGTGCAGCCTCAGCAAGTTTGCAGATGGCACCAAGCTGTGTGTACCTTACAGTAGCCTTCCAGTATCTGAAAGTGGCCTACAGAAAGGCTGGAGAGGGACTATTGACAAGGTCTTGCAATGACAGGACAATGGGTAATGGGTTTAAACTGGAAGTGAGGGTGGTGAGACACTGGAACGGGTTGCCCAGGGAGGTTGTGGATGCTTCCTCCCTGAGGGTGTTCAAGGCCAGGCTGGATGAGGCCTTGAGTGACCTGTTCTAGTGGGAGGTGTCCCTGCCTATGGTGGGAGGTTGGACCTGGATGAGCTTTGAGGTCCTTTCCAACCTAAAGTATTCTATGATTCTATGATTTTAAATATCATGCTGAAAGGCTTTGCTGTACAGAGATGTTACCTTAAGCACCAATTCTCACTGCTCAAGTAAATGAGGTGACCCTAATTCTGCTCTCAAGATGTCAACCCCGTTGTGGAGTCAGTCCCTCTATGACCTTTTACCATCATTCTGTCTTAAACCACCTTTTGTTGTGGAGTCTTTATAAAATAAAGCATTCAACGCTACAATGAGATACAGGTCTCATTTTGTGTCCTTTGGGGGGGGATGGTGGTGGTGTATTTAAAATAAATATTTAGCTTTGGCCCTCCTCTAGTCTACATTTCAATCAGTGGCCAATTCCCATGCATTTTTCACGTAGGACAGCACCTGCTGAGCACTTGCTGCTCCTAGGAGGAAACAGGTAGCAGAGTGATAAAACACTGTAATTTGTTAACTTTGTGGTTCTTCCTACAACATCTGGTGTGTCAAAACAGAACATCTGACTAACACTCCTGAGTGAAGATCTTGCACAGCAGGTACACTGCCCTGTTCTGTAGAGAGCTGACAGATGTCTAACTCCAGAAGCTGTATTTCCACCTGTCCAACAACACTGGACCTTCTCTGCCCATCACTTGCACTACCCAGAGGGCACTGCTAAGAAGCCAAAAGAAGTCAGGAGAGCACAGTGAAGGAGGTAGCTGGCTGCAAGATGATATATTAACTCAGGTCCTGTAGTGAAGTGTAAGGGAAGCACCAGAAAAGTAATATTGCACATGGTTTCAAGTATATCACAGGACTGGAAGGTGAAGTACAGGAAATCCTGCATTAGCTGTGACATCTGGCAGCTTTTATTTACTGATGGATGATGAGGAGAGAGGAGGAGTAAATGACTTCTCCAAAGCCACAGAACAAAACACCGTGTGGACAGGGTTAGGCTGCAGGACACAGACTGCTCTTGTTATCTGGGATACTGCTTTTCTCCACCTGTCTTGGCACAGTCTTGCCTCTTCTAGGCTCTAAGCATAAGTACCACAGGCTAATACAAATGCTGATCAACTCCTTGACAGGGTAGTGCTTCTCCACCTTTTCTGCCCAGGTTTCTCTTGAATCAAAGTAAGATTTTGTCACTCTTCTCTGCAGTTTGGAGGGCACTCTGCAATTTCTTTCCCACTCACAGCACTTCACCATGTGTATACACCAGGTCTATAACCAAGAACTACTTGTATGTTGTTCACCTGATACCTTTGTTCAGAAAAATGTCACGTTCAGAGTCCACAAACTGAAAAATCTTCCAGCCAGAGGTTATAACACTAAGTGTTCAGGCTTCTATGTAATTCAAACATTTTTGCAGCCACCCCTGACACCTGTAACACAGCCCTAAGGGCTTGAAACCATTAAGGAATCTACTTGTATGTCGATTCTTTCTGGTTTCCATGAGATTATTTGCACAGACATTACACAGTGATGATACTCGGCATACAAAACTCCATTAACAGGAGTGATGTGCTGTCTAAAATTCACTGTGTGTTTGTTTTCTCTTCAGTTTCTATAGAACGTGAAGAGTGATGCAGATGGTTGACAGCAGTGAGATTATAGTGATAGCTGTAAAATTTGATGGCTGTTATCAAAGCATTGTAGAAAGTAGCAATTAAAAAAGAAGGAAAAAAAAAAAAAGAGAAGGATTTTCAAGCTTAACCTGGACAGGACATTTTGCAAAACGATTTCGTCATCACACTACATAAATTAGCAGTTCAAAAGTAAGTTTCAAGCCACACTTGATTTTAACATGGGCTGAAGATCACTTAGCATAAAAAATAAACAGATTTAAGGAATATATGTTAGGTCAGTCCATATGCATTACAGAGCAGTAAGTGCAAGGAGGGCTGTGTCATACTAAAGGGTTTATTAAAAGAAGATCACCACCTCAAACCTTAACAGATGCTGTTTGAATCTGGATCACAGGGATCAATCTGGAAGTGAAAGAAATGTGCTGTGTGCAGGTCTGAATGCATGGGAAAGGGAGATGGAACTCTAGGGCTGGGAATTTTAGACTCATAGGAGAATCTCCATTGGATAAGGGCGNTGCTTTTTGGTATGGTAATAGCTTTATCTTACCCATTGCAAAGCCAG
>VWZI01015449.1:9340-22007 GCA_013396835.1 Psilopogon haemacephalus
CATTCTGTGTTACTGTCCCTGCTCTGGCAGGGGGGGTGGACTCAATGACCTCTTTGGATCCCTTCCCACCCCTGACATCCTGTGATCCTGTGCTGCTGTCCTGCTCTGGCACGGGGGGTGGACTCAATGACCTCTTTGGGTCCCTTCCAACCCCTAACATCCCATGATGCTGTCCCTGCTCTGGCAGGAGGGGTGGACTCAATGACCTCTTCAGGTCCCTTCCAACCCCTAACATTCTGTGATACTGTCCCTGCTCTGGCAGAGGGGGTGGACTCAATGACCTCTTTGGGTCCCTTCTAACCCCTGACATCCTGTGATGCTCAGAGATGCATTTGGCTACCTGTGTCTGCTTTAGTGTGCATGCTCAAACCCAGGGCAAAATCCTTCTAGGCAGCTCTCTGGTTCCCCAGCACCTGACAAGGTAGTTGTTGCAGTGTGGTGTTTTGGTGAGCCCTCTGCTGGGAGCTGGCCAAGCATGGTGCATCTCCCCAAGCTCCATGAGTGGATCCTTCTCGCTGAGTGTGTCAGCATTTAAAACCTGGGGGGAAGCTTTCTGTAGCGACAGCTACCAGCATCCAGGGTGGCATAAATCATGCAGACGTGTGTGGGAGTGAGCTGGCAGATTATAATTACCAACAGAGAAGAGGGGGATGGGGGGAAAATGATTTCTGAGGCAAAACATATAATTTGCCTTTAAACTATGGTGATGCTCCTGTTACTAATACTATTTACAGCCCTGGAAATCAGGTTGAAGTTGTTTGACTCCTCATCAGTTTGATTGTTTTCTTATCCTAATTTTCCTGCTACATGGGCACTGGCCAATGTGGGAGGATAAAGCAGGAGGTTCTTTCTCAGATAGTCATGAGCGTTGCACTTTTGAACACAGAGGGAGCCAGGTAAGACAGTGCACAGGCTCTGGCTGTGGGGTGGCATTTCTGTGCTAGCTGGCAGGGTCATGCATCAGTGAAGTCCAGGCCAGCTCTGCAGTAACATAAGGAGGAGTTCTAATCATAGAACCATAGAATAGAATCAACCAGGTTGGAAGAAACATCCAAGCTCATCCAGTCCAACCTATCAGCCAGCCCTATCCAATCTACTAGACCATGGCACTCAGTGCCCCATCCAGGCTTGTCTTGAACACCTCCAGGGATGGGGACTCCACCACCTCCCTGGGCAGCCCATTCCAATGCCAATCACTCTCTCTGGGAATAACTTCTTCCTGATATCCAGCCTATACCTCCCCTGGGACAGCTTGAGACTGTGTCCCCTCCCTGGTTTCCTGGGAGAAGAGCCTGAAACGAGATGTGGCCCTAAGCAGCCTGATCTGGATGAAGATAGAATAGAATAGAATAGAATAGAATAGAATAGAATAAGCCAGGTTGGAAGAGATCTCCAAGATCATCCAGTCCAACCTAGCACCCAGCCCTAACCAATGGCACTAAGTGCCCCATCCAGGCTTTCCTTGAACACCTCCAGGGATGACCTGGGAGGAAAGGCTGAGGGAGCTGGGGGTGTGCAGTCTGGAGAAGAGGTTGCTCAGGCCTCATTGCTGCCTACAACTACCTTAAGGGAGGTTGTAGTCAGGTGGGGTTGGTCTCTTCTCCCAGACAACCAACAGAAGGAGGGGACACAGACTCAAGTTGTGCCAGGGGAGGTATAGGCTGGATGTTAGAAGGAAATTCTTCACAGAGAGAGTGATTGGCATGGGAATAGGCTGCTCAGGGAAGTGGTGGAGTCACCATCCCTGGAGGTGTTCAAGGAAACATGTGAGGAGGAAGTTTTGGATATGAGGAGGAATTTCTTCACCATGAGAGTGGTGAGAGCCTGAAATGGGTTGCCCAGGGGGGTGGTTGGGGTCACTTCCCTGGAGGTATTTAAGGCCAGGCTGGTTGAGGCTGTGGGCTGCCTAATCTAGGGTAGGGTGTCCCTGGGTATGGCAGAGGGCTTGGAACTGGATGATTCTTGTGGCCCCTTCCAACCCTGACTGATTCTGTGAAAGCCTGGATGGAGCACCTAGTGTTGATTGGCTAGGGCTGGGTGGCTAGGTTGGACTGGATCATTTTGGAGGTCTCTTCAACCTGGTTGATTTCTATTCTGTCCTGTCCTGTCCTGTCCTATCCTATCCTATCCTATCCTATCCTATCCTATCCTATCCTATCCTATCCTATCCTATCCTATCCTATCCTATCCCATCCCACAGCTCCACACAATGTAACATAGGTGATGGTGCCCATTGGCTTTGAGGATGATGGGGCAGTCCCCTGAGCCTACCCAGCCTGTTGGATCTGCAGCTGTGCATTCATATATCATCATTAAGGCTGCAAAGCCAAGCAGCAAAAGGAGAAATTACCAGAATAAAGGCTGTCAGAGCAATTTTAATTCAGCCTCCTGGCAGATATGCCTTCTGATGTGTGCCTTCCTTAATTACCTCATCACAGCCTCCTTTTTCTTCAGCAAGACTGGGGCTTCATTTGGGGCACGTTGGACGGGTGGCAGCTAATGAAGGGCCAGTCAATATTTTGTCCTTGTTCTTTTTCATTTCGTTCGGTGGTTGGCCCCAAGCATTATTTGCTGCACGCCCTCAAACCCCTGCTCTTGGACAGAATTATTCGCCTTCTCCTGGTCTTTCCTCTCCTGGGCATCAGTGTAGCAACTCTGAGTTTCTCATGCAGAGAGGAAATTCCTCTTCCAACATCCCTGTGAGCTGAGGGTCTGAGTTTTACCTTCAGGAAGATGTGGTGCAGCCATCAGGTGGTGCAGAACCCTCCACCAGCAAAGGCCAGGTGGGATTTTATTTTCAGGCTACCTACATTATGTCAGTTCCAAGCCCATCTCCACTAACCTCAGCCAGAGGTGTAAGTGCTCAGCACTTCCATAATTTGAACTCCAACGTGTCCAGAAAATGAGAAAAATTGAACTGGGTCACTCAGAGAAGAAAATAAGGCAGTGGTGTAAAGAGGAAAGAGCTCCTCTGCTGAGGCTGTGCTATGGAGCAGGGTTTTGCTGTGCCGTGAATGAGCCTGAGCCAAAGAGCAGGTCACAACATTAATAGATGAGGTCTCAGCACTAATAGATGAGGGGCAGCAACTGATGGCATTTACCTGGGCCTGAGCAAAGCCTTTGACACTGTCCCCCACCACATCCTGGTCTCCAAGCTGGTGACACATGGGTTTGATGGGTGGAGCACCAGATGGATAAAGAATTGGCTTGATGGCCACACCCAAAGAATGGCTGTCAATGGGTCCTTGTCCAAGTGGAGACCCTCAGGGATCAGTCCTGGGACCAGTCTTGTTCTACATCTTTGTGGGTGACATGGACAAAGGCATTGAGTGCAGCCTCAGCAAGTTTGCTGAGGACACCAAACTATGTGGTGCAGCAGACAGGCTGGAGGGCAGGGATGGCATCCAGAGGGACCTGGACAGGCTACAGAGGTGGGCACAAGACAACCTCATGAGGTTCAACAAGGCCAAGTGCAAGGTCCTACAGCTGGGTCGAGGCAATGCCAAGCACAAATGCAGGCTGGGCAGTGAGTGGCTGGAGAGCAGCCCTGAGGAGAGGGACTTGGGGGTGCTGGCAGAGGAGAAGCTCAACATGAGCTGGCAGTGTGCACTTGCAGCCCAGAAAGCCAAGCAGAGGCTGGGCTGCATCGGCAGAAGTGTGGCCAGCAGGTGGAGGGAGGTGATTCTCCCACGTTGCTCCTCCTTGGTTGAGACCCCACCTGGAGTACTGCATCCAGTTCTGGCGTCCCTGGGACAAGAGGGATGTGAACATGCTGGAGTGTGTCCAGGGAAGGGCCACAAGGATGCTCAGAGGGCTGCAGCACCTCTGCTATGAGGACAGACTGAAAGAGTTGGGGCTGTGCAGTCTGGAGAAGAGGAGGCTCCAAGGTGACCTTCTTGTGGCCTTCCAGGATCTGAAGGGGGCCTACAGAAAAGCTGGGGAGGGACTTTTTAGGCTCTCTGATAGTGACAGGACTAGGGGGAATGGAGCAAAGCTGGAGGTGGGGAGATTCAGATTGGATGTGAGGAGGAAGTTGTTCAGCATGAGAGTGATGAGAGCCTGGAATGAGTTGCCCAAGGGGGTGTTTGGGGCCACATCCCTGGAGGTGTTTGCAGCCAGGCTGGATGAGGCTGTGGGCAGCCTGATGTAGGGTAGGGTGTCCCTGGGCATGGCAGGGGGGTTGGAGCTAGGTGATCCTTGTGGTCCCTTCCAACCCAGACTGATTCTATAATTCTAAGGCTGGCACAGGCAAGGGGGTGGACTTTGAGCAATGGGAGGTGAATGGCACGGGTGAGTTTTTCAGCAAAACTCAGACATTCTCTGCAGCAGCTGTGCTCTGCTTTCTCTTCATCCCTGACAAATTGTTACCCTTTTACCCAAGAGCTCAGTGAAGGACACTTCTCCCTTCTGACCTGAGTGATCTTAGCCTTTACTCGGGGATAAGTAGAAAGAGGTGAGTACAGAAGAGAGCCTTCCTGAGAATAAGAGCTCCCTGTGCCACTGGTGGCATCAAAGCTAAGCCCACTCCAAATGCTTTCCAGTGAGTGCACTGGGAACACAATTTGCTGGCCACTAAGCAGCTTTCAAAAGAACTGTGACAAGAGCAGAAGGAGGAGGCCATGAACCCTCATTGCCACCCAACTGCTCTGTGCTTGCTTCACCAGACCATAGTGAAGGTGTCTTTGTGTCCCGGACAGGCTTTCCTGAGCATCTCTAAAACATGTCTAAGTGGCAGTGCTCTGCCTTCCAGCAGCTTCTGCAGGCAGTGCAGAGGTCTCTTTTATTTGTCAGAGTTTCAGAAGCCAGAAAATACCCAGAATTTGCAGCAGGGCTTTTAATTCATTAGCTCACAGAGGGAAATATTGGAACCTTCCTGCCCCTTCCCAGCCAAGTCATCAATGCTCTCCTATCTTGCAGCAGAGACATCACCTCCAGGAAAATAATTGCTCAGCATGCTGATAGCAATGTAGGTTATCCTTCTGAGCTGGGCATCTGTTGGGGATTGCAGCAACTTCCCTTGAAGAGGGCTTCAGGGCACACTGGGGTGACTGTTTGAAACAAGTCCTGACATTGCCTTGCATGCTGTGGGACACTGCATGGCCACTGGGCTGGGCTCCCAGGGGAACTGGGGGAAGATTGGAGGAAGGTTCTAGTGGGAGGTGTCCCTCCCTATGGTGTGGGGTTGGAGCTGGATGATCTTTGAGGTCCCTTCCAACCTAAACCATTCTACGACTCTATGACATCATCCAAACTTCTGAATTTGGGGAGAGAGTTATCAACACAACTCAGTAACAATCTTAACTCCAGCACCACTACAACACTTGGTTATTAGCAAGATCATTGAGGTCCCTTCCAACCTAAACTATTCTATGATTCTAAGGTCAGACAGAGGGAAGAGGCCAAGGAGTTCTGGGAGGGACTGACTGAGGTGTGGTGGGACGGAGGATGCTTGCTCTCTGGCTTCAGAACAGCCCTGAGGAGAGGGATTTGGGGGTGCTGGTGGATGAGAAGCTCAAGATGAGGCAGCAGTGTGCACTTGCAGCACAGAAAGCCAACCAGAGCCTGGGCTGCATCAGCAGAAGTGTGGCCAGCAGGGTGAGGGAAGTGATTCTCTCCCTCTACTCTGCCCTGGTGAGACCCCACCTGGAGTACTGCATCCAGTTCTGGAGCACCTAGTACAAGAGGGCTATGGATGTGCTAGAAGGTATCCAGATAATGAGGCCACGAGGATGATCAGAGGGCTGGATCATCTCTGCTATGAGGAGAGACTGAGGAAGTTGAGGCTGTTCAGTCTGGAGAGAAGAAGGCTCCCAGGTGACCTTCTTGTGGCCTTCCAGTATCTTAAGGGGGCCTGCAAGAAAGCTGTGGAGGGACTTTTTAGGTTGTCAGGTAGTGACAGGACTAGGGGGAATGGAACAAAGCTGGAGGTGGGGAGATTCAGACTAGATGTTAGGAAGAAGTTCTTCACCATGAGAGCCTGAAAGGGGTCGCCCAGGGAGGTGGTGGAAGCCCCATCCCTGGAGGTGTTTAAGGTCAGGCTGGATGAGGCTCTAGACAGAGACAGCCTGGTGTAGTTTGCGGTGTTCCTGGCCATGGCAGGAGGGTTGGAACTGGATGGTTCTTGTGGTCCCTTCCAACCCTGACTGAATCTGTGGTTCTGCAATCCAACGATTCTCTGATTCTATGCAAGTATAACCATACTGGACAGAGAGAGGATAAAGAAGAAGCTAAGAAGTAAAAACAGTGTTTACATAAACTCAAGCAAACAAAAAAAAAAACCACAACAAGAAGGAAAACCCCAAAACTCAATCACCCCACCCCTTAAAAAGAAACCCAAAACCCCAAAACCTTAAAGCATTTAATTTTCCTGCCTGGCCTCTCTGCAGTCAGTGCACAGTTCAGAAGTCTTTTCAGGGAAATAAGTTACCTGGGGACTTGAGGTCTTCCCAGAGGTTCCTTTGGTTACCCATAGAGCAGAAGCTTCCAATCCTGATGTCTGTGGCTTGTAACTATGAACACTTCCTCTTGCTGGTTAGGAAGCACCAGGATGACCCAGTGCAGAGTTAGGTGCACTAAAGCTCACCTCAGCTCTTTGGAGACCACCACCACAACAATGATGGCTTCAACAATTTGTAGCACAACCCCCCTCAGGTACAAAACACATCAGCCTTATTGCTTCTCCACTGGCAGGCTCAGCAAATACTGAAGGCTCCACCTCTCACCTCCCTTTTGTGGTGGCCTCTTGGGAAGGCAGTGAAGCCTGACTCCTGAAAGGGTGGTGGGCACAGTTCCCTGGTGAGGAACTGGAGGTCCCATCTCCAGGTGACTCTCATCTCAGGGGTTTCAGGAAACAAGGGCAAGTGAAGTTTAACCACAGGTGCAGCCAACCAGTTTGATTCTCTTACCTAAGCAACCTACCCAGATGCAGCAATTTCTCTTCACCTGCTGAAATAAGCTGCACAATTATCCTAGCCCCAGCCTCAGCCTCACTTCTGTAATCAGGGCTCTTGTGTCAGTCTTTGCCTCTTGCTCCAGCTTGTCCTAATTCAGATTACACTGAGCTGCCTCCATTGCCTATGGCCTAGATTGGCTGTTGTCAGCCCAACTGCTTGCACTAAGCTCTTTAAAGGTGCCTGAATAATTCTGATTCTCAGGACCACTGGAGGTACCTTGTGAAGCCGTGGAAGAGTTTTTTCACTGTGAGGGTGCCAGAGCACTGGAACAGGCTGCCCAGGGATGTTGTGGAGTCTCCCTCTCTGGAGATGTTCATGAACCATCAGAATGCACTTCAGTGTGATCTGCTCTGGGTGATCCTGCTCTGGCAAAAGGGGCTGGACCAGAGGAGATTTTGAGGTCCTTTCCATCTCATGACATTCTATGATTCTATGATTGAATCATAGATTGAATCACAGCTCTGTGATCTGCTCTAGGTGATCCTGCTCTGGCAGGGTGAGCTGGACCAGATGAGCTTTTGAGGTCCCTTCCAGCCCCTGACATTCTGTGGTTGAATTATAGATTGAATCACAGATCTGTGATCTGCTCTAGGTGATCCTGCTCTGGCAGGGTGGGCTGGACCAGATGAGCTCTCGAGGTCCCTTCCAGCCCCTGACATTCTATGTTTGAATCATAGATTGAGTCACAGCTCTGTGATCTGCTCTAGGTGATCTCGCTCTGGCAGGGTGAGCTGGACCTGATGAGCTTTTGAGGTCCCTTCCAGCCCCTGACATTCTGTGGTTGAATTATAGATTGAATCACAGCTCTGTGATCTGCTCTAGGTGATCCCGCTCTGGCAGGGTGGGCTGGACCAGATGAGCTCTCGAGGTCCCTTCCAGCCCCTGACATTCTATGTTTGAATCATAGATTGAATCACAGCTCTGTGATCTGCTCTAGGTGATCCCGCTCTGGCAGGGTGAGCTGGACCTGATGAGCTTTTGAGGTCCCTTCCATCCTCTGCCATTCTATGATTCCATGATCATCTCTCCATCTCTGTGCCTCAGTTTCCTCTTCTGCAACACGATGATACCAACATGAACGTTGCCTTCTGCAAGATCTTTCAGTCAGATGTGCTCTGGAAGCATCACAGCTTGCTGCTATTTCCAGGGCTGTCTTCACAACCCATTTTGGCTGTGCTAATGCCCTCGAACAGAAATTGTTCTGCCTGTAGTAAGGCTGGGACAAAGCAGCCAATTAGTTTTCCCTTACAGCTTTATTAACTCTGCAGCTCTCCTCCAGTGAGTGTGTGGAATCTGGTGAAACTTTAATCCATTTTCATAAACTGTGGGCACAAGATGTCCTGCTTCAAGCTAATAACCACACAGTAAAATTAGCCTTGATTACGCAGATATTTAGCATCATTTTACAATCTTGCATCCCTCTCCTAGTTCCCATTGCCCAGCCAAAGCATATTTAAAGCCACAGTCATCTCCTTTCTGTTTCTCCAGCAGTCTGCAAGATTTCCTTTCTGGACAGGTTTGCAGTTAACATGACAGCTTGGAGCAACAATTTCATTTCATCAATGCACATTGTATATAATATCCACATCTATCCACATAGAACCATAGAATGGTTTAGGTTAGAAGGGACCTCAAAGATCATCCAGTTCTAACCCCTTGCCACAGGCAGGGACACCTCCCACTAGAACAGGTCACTCAAGGCTTCATCCAACCTGCCAGCTAGTGACTGCTGAGATTTGTTGGGATGCATTTCAGCTAGCTCTACCTGGTCACTCAATTAGTGGTGGGAGAACTGAAAAAAAGGAATTCCTTTGCTGCCTCTCTCAGTACAAAATAGAATGGTTTATGTTGGAAGAGACCACAAAGATCATCCAGTTCCAATCCCCCAACACAGACAGGGACACCTCCCACTAGAACAGGTCACTCAAGGCCTCATCCAACCTGCCAGCCAGTGACTGCTGAGATTTGTTGGGATGCATTTCAGCTAGCTCTGCCTGGTCACTCAATTACTGGTGGCAGAACTGAAAAACAAGAATTCCTTTGCTACCTCTCTCAGTACCAAATACTGCCCATAGAATGGTTTAGGTTGGAAGGGACCTCAAAGATCATCCAGTTCCAACCCCCCTGTGCCATAGGCAGGGACTCCTCCTACCGAAACAGATTGCTCATGACCTCATCCAGCCTGACCTTGAATACCTTCAGGAAGGGAGCAGCCACAACCTTCCTGGGCAACCTGTGCCAGTGTCTCACCCCCCTTACCGTGAAGAACTTCCTCCTGACATCCAGTTTCAATCTCCCCTCCACCAGTTTAAACCCATTCCTTCTTGTCCTGTCATTACAAGACCTTGTCAATAATCCCTCCCCAGCCCTCGTTTAGGCCCCCTTCAGATATTGGAAAGCTACTATGAGGTCTCCTGGCATCCTTCTCTTCCCCAGGCTGAAAAGCCCCAACTCTCTCAACCTTTCTTCATAGCAGAGCTGCTGCAGCCCTCTGAGCATCTTCCTGGCCCTCCTCTAGACTCGCTCGTCAAACGTCAGGTAGCAAAGCCCCAAGATACAAATAGAAGTAATTATTTTATTTTTTTCTTGCTTGCAGGGAAAGCAAAAAGCAAACAAACAAAAACAAACCTGGTGTTTGAAAGCTATCAGCAAATTAACAACACGAATCTTTACCAACCTATCTCTTAAACATCTGTCGGCTGTGAGCTGAGCATTTGCTGCATGTAGGATTTCACTGCGAGGCAGCAGTCCCCCCCCCAAAACAAAAGCTCTGTCAACCCCATTAGACTCTGGTGGAGGAATGAGAGGAAAAAAAAAATGTGCTCTGTGCATCCCAATTGCAGATATGTATCTTCCCCTGCTTTTCTGGCTGTCTCTATAGAGATGGAGATGGATATTTGATGAGATTAAAATGCTTCAGTTACCGCTGTCAGTGGTTCTTTAATCTAAAATGAAGCAAGGAGGCAAACAAACAAACCTGCCTTTTGATGAGGTAACTGAGTGCTGCTGTGGAAGAGCACTTTGCTGTCAGGTGGTAATTAGGCCCAGTAATAGTTGTGGGTTTTTAGCCTTGGAGGCTGTGGCCCCTGGGAACCCGAGAGAAAGAATACATTCCATTTCCGGAGGAGAGGAAGATGCTGGATGCTTTTCCCTGCTAACCCTGCAGGTCTCTGCAGATAAGAGCAGTCAGAGCTGCAATGCTGACAATCCTCCTTGAGCCAGCCTAAACTGTTGTGTCAAGATCAAGAAGAGAGAAAGGGAGATGGACTCAAAGCAGGGAATTTAAACGCCTAATGCCATCAAGCTGTCTCTGACCACATAGAATGGTTTAGGTTGGAAGGGAACTCAAAGATCATCCAGTTCCAATCCCCCTGTGCCATAGGCAGGGACACCTCCCACTAGATCAGGTCATAGAATCATAGACTCATAGAATGCTTTAGGTTGGAAGAGACCTCAAAGATCACCCAGTTCCAACCCCCCTGTGCCATAGGCAGGGACACCTCCCACTAAAATAGCTGAATAGAAATAATTCCACTAACTTCTTTTCCTGCTGCTAATGCCCCTGGCCCATCTACCTCTGCCTATTCTCTGCATCAACAGATGGTGAGATAAGATTAGGGAAGGGGGGAAAAGGTTGTAGGGGTGGTTAGAAACCCCTCTTAGGGATTTTGATCTCTGGGAGGGCTGTGGTGTTTCTGTATTACCTTTTTGCTGTATATATCTCTAAATATCTGTTGTACATTGTAAATATCTGCTTGTATATTGTGCACAGCTGTAAATATAAAGCTTCATTCCTTAACTTCCAGCCCACTGAGTCCTAGCCTGGGTTATTTCCAAGTGTGGGGGGAGGGTGGGGATCTGCTGAACCACCACACAAGCAACTGATTCCACAGTACTTTCTCAAGGGGAGAAAAAAGTGGGGAGGAAAAGGAAAGGAGTTTCAAGGCTGAGCTGCCTCCTCAGACAATTTGGAATCGGCTTTTCCACTGCAAAATTTGAATGTTATTTGGTTGTGCTATTAGGAATTGAAACCCAAATTATTACAGCTGTTCCCTTGCCCACGGCTTCGCTTATTCCAGGAGTGACAGTTCTAAATAAATGGTTCAGTCCCCTGCCCCTCACACAAACTTAAATGGCAGTGAAAGGACATCAGTTGGCCAGCATCAGAGAGAGAGGGCCAGCAGTACTGCAGGGGATTCAAACTGACATTTCAAACCCCCTGCTCACATCTTTGTGCATTGCTCACCAGTGCCTTACTTACTGTCTGGGAAACAACCAAACCCCCCCACCCCCCAAAAAAAAAACCTAAAAAAACCCCCAAAAAACAAAAAACAAAATACCAAACAAAACCACCAAAACTAAAAACACTTCCTTTCAGACAAAAATCTACTGAACTGGTTGTAAAACTAGAGTAAGAACTTGTGGCAAGAGGTGATCCCCAGCTAAAGGGTCCCAGTAGGACTGGCAGAAGGAATCTGCCATCTGGCAGGTCCAAAAAGAGATGCAGAACCCTGCCTTTAGCACAGCCTTGCCAGTAATTTCCTGAAGCACTGAAAAAAAAAAAAAACCCAAACTTCACTTCCAGAATGAAAACTTTTGAAAATAAAGGGGGCCTGGTACTCTCCTCTCTCTCAGAAGATAAATGGACAGGATAGGATAGGACAGGATAGGACAGGATAGGATAGGATAGGATAGGATAGGATAGGATAGGATAGGATAGGATAGGATAGGATAGGATAGGATAGGATAGGATAGGATAGGATAGGATAGGATAGGATAGGATAGGATAGGATAGGATAGGATAGGATACAGTACAATACAATACAATGTGCCAGGTTGGAAACAACCTCCAAGATCATCCAGTCCAACCTAGCAGCCAGCCCTAGCCAATGGCACTAAGTGCTCCATCCAGTCTTTTCTTGAACACCTCCAGGGATGGTGACTCCACCACCTCCCTGGGCAGCCCATTCCAATGCCAATCACTCTCTCAGTCAAGAACTTACTCCTAACATCCAGCCTATACCTTCCCTGGCACAACTTGAGACTGTGTCCCCTCCTTCTGTTGCTGGGTGCCTGGGAGAAGAGACCAACCCCACCTGGCTACAACCTCCCTTTAGGTAGTTGTAGACAGCAATGAGGTCTGCCCTGAGCCTCCTCTTCTCCAGGCTGCACACCCCCAGTTCCTTCAGCCTCTCCTCACAGGGCTGTGCTCCAGGCCCCTCACCAGCTTCATCACCCTTCTCTGGATACCTTCCAGTACCTCAACATCTCTCTTAAAGAGTAAATCCAGTTAAAATACTGGTATGAGACTGGTGTACAGCAGGCAGAATTCAGGGAAGATATCAATATATCCAAAACCTTCAGAACATTTTTTTTTTTCAGGCATAAACCAGGTATCTTTCCTGATGAAAACATGCTTTATTTTGGAATGGAATGTCAATAAAATAAGCACAGTTAAACCAGAACGCTTATTGTAAAGCCCTAATTCAGCAGCACTCGGGTTTAGTCATGAAAGGTGTTTAAAAAAAAAAAAAAAAAAAGACAAAAAAAAGCAGTACTGTTAAAAGCAAGAGAAATTGCTGTCTGACCTACCGAGTTTTAGGAGTAGGTGCCAGTGGTCCTTCCACCAAGGAGTTCAGCCTGTAGTAATCCAAGAACGTCCTGGCCACATTTCTTCCCAGCTTCATATCTGTGAGTTTTTAAATTAAGGAGCT
>VWZI01015451.1:2256-13515 GCA_013396835.1 Psilopogon haemacephalus
TTATATATCTAATATTATATATAATATAATGTATATTATATTATATTATACCTATTAGTATTATAATTAATTATAATTATACATATAATTTATATATATAAGTACATATACAAATATATATATAAAAGAGAGGGGAGAGAGGAAAAAAAAAAGTAATTTAAACCAAACAGCTACTTTAGATGCTCTGAAAGAATAAATGATGAGATGCCAAAATTCTATCAGATTGCTTCCACCATTCTCACAGATTTTTAATTTGATGTCAAATATTTTACGGCTCAGAACCTCGGGGGGCTGCAGATTAATCCAGATTTGCTCATCTAAGACTTCATCCATCAGCCCTCTGGTGATTATGGTCTTCTAATCAAGTCCAATTAACCACTGGCACACAGCACCATTAAGAAACACTTAGGGCCTGATCAATAGCTCCAGTGAGACGAACTGATTAATGGAGTTATTTTTTTGCCATCGAGTTTCATCCAGCTCTAAAGAATAATGAAACTGTCATCAGCAACTTCTGCTGAGGGTTTGCCACCTCAGTCTGAACAAGAAAGATAAATGTGATCCTTTCTTTTTATTTTTTCCCTGACCAATGAAAAAAAAACCTTGTTGGGTTAAGAAACTGCTGTCCAGTGAGCTCAGCTTATGAGTTAGAGGAGCTTTGCTTGCACATTTGCTTCCAGGTGTTCCTTCAGGGCTCCTCTAACACATGAGCCTACCCTGCTTACCTTATTGATGATACCCTAGAGATACTTAGCAAAATCATGGCAGATTTGGCTGTCGTCAGACCCCACCTGGAGTACTGTGTGCAGTTCTGCAGCCCTCAGCACAGGAAGGACATGGAACTGTTGGAGAGAGTCCAGAGGAGGGCCACAAAGATGATCAGAGGGCTGCAGCAGCTCTGCTATGAAGACAGGCTGAGAGAGTTGGGGCTTTGCAGCCTGGAGAAGAGAAGGCTTCCAGGAGACCTTAGAGCAACCTACCAGTATCTGAAGGGAAGATAGGAAGGCTGGGGAGGGACTGTTCACAAAGTCTTGCAATGACAGGATGAGGGGAAATGGGTTCAAACTGGCAGAGGGGAGATTTAAACTGGATGTTAGGAGGAAGTTCTTCACAGTGAGGGTGGTGAGACACTGGCACAGGTTGCCCAGGGAGGTTGTGGCTCCTCCCTCCGTGGAGGTGTTCAAGGCCAGGCTGGATGAGGTCTTGAGTGACCTGATCTAGTGGGAGGTGTCCCTGCCNGAGCTAGTGGGAGGTGTCCCTGCCTATGGCACAGGGGGGTTGGAACTGGATGATCTTTGAGGTCTCTTCCAACCTAATCCATTCTATGATTCTATGATTTATAGATGAAAACAGCCAGAAACAAAGAATCAATGATCACAGGCTCACAGGATGTTAGGGGTTGGAAGGGATCCAAGGAGATCATCCAGTCCAACCCCACCTGCCAAAGCAGGATGCCCTAGGGTAGTTCACNTCTGCCTGGGCTCCAAAACACAGGAGATGTGTGCGTGTGTCTGTTTATGCAACCAGGGAGACACAGCCATACACACGTACGCACCCCTCGTTTCAATCTGCACACACACTCACACCAAAACTCATCCCCAGTGGTTATTCTGCTGCTGCCAAGGTGCTAGTAAGTGGGACACAGGATCACACAGGACCACAGGATGTTAGGGGTTGGAAGGGATCCAAGGAGATCATCCAGTCCACCCCCCCTGCCACAGCAGGACCAGACAATCTAGCTCAGGGCACACAGGAACACATCCAGACAGGTTTTGAAAGGCTCCAGAGAAGCAGACCACCTCCCTGGGCAACCCATTCCAGCCTCTCACCACTCTCATGCTCAACAACTTCCTCCTCACATCCACTCTCAATCTCCCCACCTCCAGCTTTGCTCCATTCCCCCCACTCCTGTCACTCCCTGATAGCCTCACAAGTCCCTCCCCAGCTTTTTTTGCAGGCCCCCTTCAGATACTGGCATGAAAAACCAGGTGCTTCCAAGCTGTGCTGTTTGCAAGCTGCCAGGGCAAAAGCAGCAGGCTGCAAGAGGGCTCCCGTTTGGCTTTCCACCACTGCCAGCCTGCAGAGGGGGAGAGTGCTCAGGATTGAGAGAAGCTCAGGGAGGATCCACCCCCACCCCTCACCCACTCTGCACCAGGCAGCTGCTGCCAGTCCCTGCTGTTCCAGGCCATGCAGCTGATTAAATATTGAAAGGCTTTGGTTGCTGCTGCTTGAAAGCTTCTGTCTGGATGGGAGGGAAGTTACATGAGGACAAGTTTGTGCTGCTGCTGCTGCAATGAGTCTGTGCTTAAATGTGTCTGACCATAAAGGGAACCAGAAATATCTGGGTGGGGGTTATAGCTAAAGGCACCGTTAGGAGGTGGGTTTGGGTTCCCTGGTGTGGTGGTTCAGCAGTTATCTGCACCCCCACCCCCACCACCCCAACTTTAAAATAACCCAGGCTAGGACTCAGTTGGCTGGAAGTTAATAAGTGAAGCTTTATATTTACAGCTCAGCACAATATAGAAGAAGATATTTGCAATGTATAACAGATATTTACTGATATCATAGAATCATAGAATGGTTTAGGTTGGGTTGGATCATCCAGTTCCCACCCCCCTGTGCCATAGGCAAGGACACCTCCCACTAGATCAGGTCACTCAAGGCCTCATTCAGCCTGCCCTTGAACACCTCCAGGGAACACTTCCAGCCACAACCTCCCTGGGCAACCTGTGTCAGTGTCTCACTACCCTCACTGCAAACAACTTCCTCCTTACATCCAGTTTCAATCTCCCCTCTGACACTTTAAACCCATTCCTCCTCCTCCTCTCATCACAAGACCTTGTGAATAGTTCCTCCCCAGCCCTCCTGTAGCCCCCTTCAGATACTGGAAGACCACTCCAAGGTCTCCTTGAAGCCTTCTCTTCTCTAGGCTGAAAAGCCCCAACTCTCTCAGCCTGTCCTCACAGCAGAGCTGCTGCAGCCCTCTCAGCATCTTTGTGGCCCTCCTCTGAACTCTCTCCAGCAGGTTCATGTCCTTCTTGTGCTGGGGGCTCCAGAACTGCATATATACAGAAAAAAAGGTAATACAGAAACACCACAGCCCCTCCCAAAGACCAGAAATCCCTAAGAGGGGCAACCAACCACCCCTACCACCTTTCCCCCCCTTCCCCAATCTTATCTTACCATCTGTTTTATGCAACAGATAGGCAAAGGTAGATCAGCCAGGGGGGATTAGCAGCAGGAAAGAAGTGAGTGGAATTATTCAAATTCAGCTAGGAAAGGCAGGGAGAAAAGGGCCATGCAAAACAGCCACAGCCCAAAGTGTTCTGACTTATTTATATTTGGGTTACAACTCTTCAAACCTTTTTTTTTTCTTTCTCAGTAAAGCTATGAGTGAAGTAGCATCCTCAGTGTTTGCCTTTCTCAGCCTATAGTCTAATTTCTCATCCAAACCCTCCAGTTAGCTCAAACCAGCACACTTGGCTTTGGTGGCAAGGTGTGGCAGAGCTCAGGGAGTGTGTGTGTGTGTGAGTATTGCAGATGGGGGTCAGGCTGAGCTATCAGGGAGGCTCTGGGGCATACAGGCTGGTAGTAGTGGGAGCTGTTGCCCAAGGGTTGGAGGTTCACACAGCAGCCTTCTTCCAGGCTTCGGCTCCCACACATCTCAGGCACCCTGGCTGAGACAGTGATGGATGGAGATAGAGAGCAGGGAGGGAGATTTGTGATGGGTTATAGGATTAGGCAGAGGGAGGAGGAAGAAAATGGAAGTTACAGGTAGGGGGCAAAAGTGGGGGGAGGGAAGGATGAAACAGGCTGATGTTTCTGAGAGGCTGCTTCTAAACAATTCCTCTGCTCTGACACTGGTTTGCAGTGTCTGTGCTCCTAAAAGGATGGATCCTATCTTAACAGCATTAAAACATATATATATAATATCCACCAAAAAGCTTATCTAAAAGAAGGGGGGGAAAAGCACCAAAAGCACCCATAATTAGTGGTAAATAAATACAAGATTAAGTAAAATTCCTCTGCTCTGACACTGATGTGCAGTGTCTGAGCTCCTAAAAGGATGGATCCTGTCTTGTCAGCATTAAAAATATATATATAATATCTACCAAAAAACCTTATCTAAAAGAAGAGCAAAAAAAAACACCAAAAGCATCCATAATTAGTGCTAAATAAATACAAGATTAAGTAAAATTCCTCTGCTTTGACACTGATGAGCAGTGTCTGAGCTCCTAAAAGGATGGATCCTATCTTGCCAGCATTAAAAAAAAAAAAAATATATATATATAATATCCACCAAAAAACTTATCTAAAAGAAGAGTAAAAAAAACACCAAAAGCATCCATAATTAGTGCTAAATAAATACAAGATTAAGTAAAATTCCTCTGCTTTGACACTGATGTGCAGTGTCTGAGCTTCTAAAAGGATGGATCCTATCTTGCCAGAATTATAGTAATATCCACCAAAAAAAAACCCATTATCTAAAAGAAGGGGGGAAAAAATGCACCAAAAGCATCCTCAGTTAGTGATAAATAATAAATACCAGATTAATTAACTTTCCTCTGCTCTGAATTCCCATCCTCTGGCTCTGAGAATGCAAAAAAAAAGGCATTCCCCACCATCCCAAGGCTGACTCAAGATCAGAGCACCAGCACAGACCCCAGAAGGCTGACAAATGGCAGTGATGGTGACTTGAGTTGTCATGCCAGTGCCAGCCCAGCTGGAAAAGGGCTCCACACCCCTCTCCTGCTGCTCACAGCTAGCCCTGGCTCGCTAGAGAGGCTCAGCCTCCACCAAACCCAGGAATTCTGAGTCTGGATCACAAGCAAAGAGACTCCTCAGCTCCTCCTGAGTGCCAGGAAAAGTTGACTAATTTCCACCAGCAGCTACACATCAGGAGGAGAAACCTCTGGGGCTGTGCATAAATCATTTAACACCTCATCTACACACCCTCATAGTTAATGCACTTCAGATCCCTGCAAGGAGACAGCCCTGCTAAAACAGCAGCAAAGCTGGGCTGTGGCTGGCTTGGGGATGCAGAGTGAATGTAGCCCTCCAGAAAGTGGCTGCTCTTGCTGGTGCCCACTGTGAGCTTCTGGGAGCTTGGTAAGAGGAATTGAGACATGTTTCATAGAATCATAGAATGGTCTGGGTTGGAAGGGATCTCCAAAGGTCATCCAGTCCAACCCCCTCTGCAGTAAGCCTCATCTACACACACTCAAAATTAATGCACTTCAGATCCCTGCAAGGAGACAGCCCTGCTAAAACAGCAGTGAAGCTGGGCTGTGAGTGCTTGTGGCCCTCCAACAAGTGGCTGCTCTTGCTAGTGCCCACTGTGAGCTTCTGTGAAGTTGGTAAGAGGAACTGAGACATGTTTCATAGAATCATAGAATGGTCTGGGTTGGAAGGGATCTCCAAAGGTCATCCAATCCAATCCCCTCTGCAGTAAACCTCATCTTGTGGCCCTCCAGAAAGTGGCTGATCTTGCTGGTGCCCACTGTGAGCTTCTGGGAACTTGGTAAGAGGAATTGAGACACATTTCATAGCATCATAGAATCATAGAATGGTCTGGGTTGGAAGGGATCTCCAAAGGTCATCCAATCCACCCCCCTCTGCAGTAAGCCTCATCTTGTGGCCCTCCAGAAAGTGGCTGATCTTGCTGGTGCTCACTGTGACCTTCAGTGAACTTGTTGAGAGGAATTGAGACATATTTAGTGGAATTATAGAATCATAGACTAATAGAATTATATAATCGTAGAATGGTCTGGGTTGGAAAGGATCTCCACAGGTCATCCAATCCAACCCCCTCTGCAGTAAGCCTCACCTTGTGGCCCTCCAGAAAGTGGCTGCTCTTGCTGGTGCCCACTGTGAGCTTCTGGGAACTTGGTAAGAGGAATTGAGACACATGTCATAGAATTAAAGAATCATAGAATTATATAATTAAGGAATGCTCTGGGTTGGAAGGGATGTCCAGAGATCATCCAGTCCAACCCCCTCTACAGTAAGCCTCATCTACACACACTCAAAATGAATGCACTTCAGATCCCTGCAAGGAGACAGCCCTGCCAAAACAGCACTGAAGCTCAGCTGTGAGTGCTTGTGGCCCTCCAGAAAGTGGCTGCTCTTGCTGGTGCCCACTGTGAGCTTCTGTGAAGTTGGTGTAGAGGAACTGACACATATTTAATAGAATTATAGAATCACAGATTTCATAGAATCATATAATCATAGAATGGTCTGGGTTGGAAGGGATCTCCAGAGGTCACCCAATCCAGCCCCCTCTGCAGTAAGACTCATCTAAACACACTCATAATTAATGCACTTTAGATCCCTGCAACGA
Organism: Psilopogon haemacephalus; assembly: GCA_013396835.1. Taxonomy (NCBI): domain Eukaryota; kingdom Metazoa; phylum Chordata; class Aves; order Piciformes; family Megalaimidae; genus Psilopogon; species Psilopogon haemacephalus. The sequence goes on from VWZI01015451.1 coordinate 8,597, forward strand.
GACAGCCCTGCTGAAACAGCAGTGAAGCTGGACTCTGAGTATTTGTGGCCCTCCAAAAAGTGTCTGAGCTTGGCAGGGAGGTTTGAACTGGCTGATCCTTGTAGTCCCTTCCAACCCTGACTGATTCCAAGATTCTGAAGCCAGATGTCACTGGGCATCTCTGAGGACCACCACCACTTGTAGTACTGCTGCATAGAAGAAGCTTCTCAGAGAAGCCACCACCACCTCTGCAAGGGGACAGAGTAGGAGCAGCACACATGGCCAAGAAAGGCATAGGTATGAGCTCAGGAGGTCAGGAACATCTAAGCTGCAATAATTAGAGCACTTAAAGCTGGCAAATCTGCAGCAGCCTGACCACCTGCCACAAAGGGCAAGAGAAATTCCCCAGGCAGGAGACAGCTCTTCCCCTGCTGCCTGGAGGGATGTCCCTGAGACCTGGCTGTGCCCACTCGTGTCTTGACAGCCACTGCAATACCAGAGCTGAATCCTCAACAGCAGGAGAGGTGTTAGAAAACAGCTCTGAAAACCTGTAGCCCCCTCCACTTCAATGAGGCAGACTGAAACACCAGAAAATATTTCTACTTTCCAGCCACCTCCAAGCAGGGTAAAACCTTAATTTCTTCTTCATCCCTGGCATTAAGGCAGTCAAAACCCCACCCAGGTGAGCTGTGTCACTTTGGATGTGGCAGGGTCTGTGAAGCAGCTGCTATAGAAGAAAATCCTTACAGCCTTCCTTTCACACTGCAGCAGGCTGTCACACCACAAATAACACCTCACATTAAACAATAATAGCATCAGGCAGGGTTGGAAGGGACCACAAGGATCAGCCAGTTCCAACCCCCCTGCCATGCCCAGGGACACCCTACCCTAGAGCAGGCTGCCCACAGCCTCTGCCAGCCTGGCCAAAAACACCTCAAGGGATCTGGCCCCAAACACCTCCCTGCAGGGGCAACCCATTCCAGCCTCTCACCACTCTCATGCTCAACAACTTCCTCCTCACCTCCAATCTGAATCTCTCCACCTCCAGCTTTGCTCCATTCCCCTTAGTCCTGTTACTCCCTGAGAGCCTCAAAAGTCCCTCCCCAGCTTTTTTTTTAGGTTCTCTTCAGATATTGGAAGGCCACAAGCTGAGCAGACAACAGCTCTGAAAACCTGTAGCTCCCTCCACTTCAATGAGGCAGACTGAAACACTAGAAAGTATTCCCACATTCCAGATGCTTCCAAGCAGGGAAAAAAACTTAATTCCTTCTTCCTCCCTGGCATTAAGGCAGCCAAGACCCCACCCAGGTGAGCTGTGTCACTTTGGATGTGGCAGGGTCTGTGATGTTTAATTGTAAATATATCCCCAGGAGAGTGCTAGAAAAAGAGAATTTGTCCTCAACGTGGCCTGAACTTCCTGCCTTAATTCTCTTCCACAAGAAATTCTCCCTCCTCTTTGAAACACAGCTAGGCCAAGGGAATCTGCAAGGCCACCTCCTTTTCCACTTCCTCCTCCTCCTCCTCTCACCTCCTATTATAAATCTGTGCATCTAGCAGATAATAAATAGTCATCATAATAATTATTATTATGATTATGATGGTCATGAAGGTAATAATCACAATTAAAATTAAATATGAGTAGCAATAATAATAGTCATTAGTAGTAAATAATAAAATTATAAAATAACAACATAACACATAATAAAATATGTAATATTTTAATATAACAATAGTAATAGTAGTAATTATGATAATTATAATTATGATAATGACGAGAATGACAATAATAATAAATTATTATGGTGATTGGAAGAAGAAGAAGAAGAAGAAGAAGAAGAAGAAGAAGAAGGAGAAGAAGAAGAAGAAGGAGAAGAAGAAGAAGAAGAAGAAGAAGAAGAAGAAGAAGAAGAAGAAGAAGAAGAAGAAGGAGAAGAAGAAGAAGAAGAAGAAGAAGAAGAAGAAGAAGAAGAAGAAGAAAAAGAAGAAGAAAGAAGTGGTAAATATTATAATGATTATGGTAATAATAATAATAAATTATTCTAATTATTATGATAATGGTGATGATAATGGTGATAATAATAATATAATGATGAGGATGATGGTAACAATAATAAATTACAATAAATAATTATTGTAATTCTTAATATTATGACAATGTAATCATTACAATAATAATAATAATAATTAAAAAAAACTATGAGGGTGATGATGATGATGATGACTATGGCCATGATAATAATAATAATACTAATAATGGATTAAAATGATGAGGATGATGACTATGGCCATGATAATAATAATAATAATAATAATAATAATAATAATAATGAAGAAGAAGAAGAAGAAGAAGAAGAAGAAGAAGAAGAAGAAGAAGAAGAAGAAGAAGAAGAAGAAGAAGAAGAAGAAGAAGAAGAAGAAGAAGAAGAAGAAGAAGAAGAAGAAGAAGAAGAAGAAGAAGAAGAAGAAGAAGAAGGAGGCCTAGAGTTTTCTTTTGGCTGATGTAACCAAATCATCCCAGCTGGGTGTGAGGATTTTCTCTTGATAAATCTCACAGAGCCATTAATTAAACAGGGGAAATTAACCCTTCCAGGCAGCACTGCAGCAGGGACCAGGATAGCAGAGTCATCACTGGCCAACACCTGAGCCTCACTGGAGGGGGGGGAGAGAATTCAAGAGCACACAAACACAAAACAGACACAAAGCCCCTCTGAGATTACCATTCCTGCAGGTTTTAGGAGTCAATTCAACAAGAAGAAACAATTAATAGAAATTTCTGGGGCTCAGAAGTGGTTGTTTGGTTTTTTTTTTTCCCCTGGGAAACATGGACTGAAGGAGTCCCAACCTTTTGAAACAAACCATGATGCTTCAGTCAGAGGAAGCAAAAGTTGTCCTCTCTAAGAAGGTTTTCTCACAGATGCAATCCTCAACACCCCCAGAACCAACAGATCTGGCAGTCCCTGCACTCTCTCCTCCTTGCACAGTGCTGAGATTCAGAGTCACACAAAGCCCTTTCCACCTCCCTGCGTTCGCTTCGCTCGCTGATTGCCAGACACAGATCTGGTACCAAAGATTGACACTGTGAAACACACAGGAAACAAAAAAGAAGCAACAAAACTTGCAGCTTAGCTTCTGTGGATTTAACATAACAGATGCCTGAAACTTCGAGGTTGCTCTAGAAAAAGCACAGCAAGCAGAGCACCCCACTCATGGTAGCTAACATCAAAGAGTAGGAAGTGTGTGAGTCTGCAGCAAGTGGAGCTTTCCGTGCACAAATACATCACAGAGGCATCCAGGCTGGAAAAGATGATGCCAAGGGATCATGAGCAGGACATTTTTATCAACAACTCATCCTTGCAGTGTTCTCCAGGAGGAGTTTTTTTTGACTCTGCCTGCCACAAGTAAGCCCCCCCCCAAAAAAAAATAATCTGTTGCAGTATCCCCGGAGCAAATTTCACACCAGTTTTTGGGTCGTGGATCTGTCAAAGGGGTCATAGATTTGCAACTGCCAACAGGACTGCCAAAGCTTCACCACTGTATTTGTCCTTTGTTCCTTGCCAGCAGAGGTATTTTTATGTGCAGACCTTTGCAGACTCAACAGAGCCAGATTGAAAGGGCTCTTCTTAAGTTTATTATTCCCTGATCCTCTTTAAACCCGGGCCCTAAATTCATCGCTAGCGTTAAGAGCTCTGCTGTCACTCAACTTAGAAGCAGGACGCCCATTTGGAGAGTGCTGGGAGATAAAGCAGCTCACAAACCTCTCGCTGGGAGCAAGCCAATGTCCAGGACATCAAACAGCTCACAGCCCCAGCAGTGTTTAGTCCAGACAGACCTCCTTCCTTCCAAACATCTTTATCTGCACCTATGGATGTGCCTCCCTGCTATCCACAGCACCTAGGGGACTGGTTTCAGGGGACTTCATAGTGGAAAAGTTGCAGAGTTTTATGCACCAACTAAGGGGCAAGAATTCATCAATAGCCTTCCAAAGCTCCTGCAGTACAGAACATAAGGCAGCAAAAAAAAAGGCAGCATCCATGTAGAACTACCCCATGCAGAGCAGCACTGCTGCTTGTCAGAGAGCCTTGAATGTTATCCACAGCACCTAAAGGGACTGGTTTCAGGGGATAATGCAGTTAGACTTCATAGTGGCCCAACTTAGGGGCAAGAACTCAAGAATAGCCTTCCAAAGCTCCTGCAGTTCAGAGCATAAGGCTGGGTTTGGGGGGGGAAAGCAGCATCTATGTAGTGCCTCATCTAGGACTACCCCATGCAGAGCAGCACTGCTGCTTGTCAGAGAGCCTTGAATGTTATCCACAGCACCTAAAGGGACTGGTTTCAGGGGATAATGCAGTTAGACTTCATAGTGGCCCAACTTAGGGGCAAGAACTCAAGAATAGCCTTCCAAAGCTCCTGCAGTTCAGAGCATAAGGCTGGGTTTGGGGGGGGAAAGCAGCATCTATGTAGTGCCTCATCTAGGACTACCCCATGCAGAGCAGCACTGCTGCTTGTCAGAGAGCCTTGAATGTTATCCACAGCACCTAAAGGGACTGGTTTCAGGGGATAATGCAGTTAGACTTCATAGTGGCCCAACTTAGGGGCAAGAACTCAAGAATAGCCTTCCAAAGCTCCTGCAGTTCAGAGCATAAGGCTGGGTTTGGGGGGGGAAAGCAGCATCTATGTAGTGCCTCATCTAGGACTACCCCATGCAGAGCAGCACTGCTGCTTGTCAGAGAGCCTTGAATGTTATCCACAGCACCTAAGGGACTGCTTTCAGGGGACAATGCAGTGGAGATAGCTCAGCAGCTGGAAACGTTGCAGAGCTTTATACATCAACTTAGGGGCAAGAACTCATGAACAGCCTGCCAAAGCTCCTGCAGTACAGAGCATAAGGCAGCAAAAAAAAAAAAAGCAAGAATCCAGGAAAAACTACCCCATCCAGAGCA
>VWZI01015451.1:20873-34060 GCA_013396835.1 Psilopogon haemacephalus
CCCCCCACCCCACCCCCCACGGGCTGCCAGCCCTCCAGCAGCTGCTTCTCACCCCTTTGAGCCAAGCAGCGAGAGAGAACCACTCTTACCTGGGGCGCCCCAAGTTGAGGGCGGTGCAGCGCGGAGCGATGTGCGCTGCGCCAAGCTCCGGTGCCGGCATCGGCTCTAGCCGTGATGCAGTCCTGCCGGGCGCTGCATGCCAATGATGCAGCCCAGGAGATCCCAGCCGAGGCAGCGCAGGGCTGGGAAGCAGCCCAGGGCTTGTTGTCCTACCTGCATCCCTGCCTCACCCCCAGCCTCGACGGCAAAGCGAGCGGGGAGGGAGGGTGTGGAGGCAGCAGGGTGAGAAGCTGCACGGCAGGCGGTGGTGGTTTAACAGTCATCTGCCCTCACACACTTTGAAATAACCCAGGCTAGGACTCAGTGGGCTGGAAGTTAATAAATGAAGCTTTATATTTACAGCTCTGCACAATATACAGGCAGATATTTACAAGGTATAACAGATATTTACAGATATTTACAATGTATAACAGATATTTACAGATATAGACAGTGAAAAGGTAATACAGAAACACCACAGCCCTCCCAGAGACCAAAATCCCTAAGAGGGGCAACCAACCACCCCTACCGCCTTCCCCAGGTGAGATAACCCAGGCTAGGACTCAGTGAACTGGAAGTTAATAAACGAAGCTTTATGTTTACAGCTTTGCACAATATACAAGTAGATATTTACAATGTATAACAGATATTTACAGATATATACAGTGAAAAGGTAACACAGAAACACCACAGCCCTTCCAGAGATCAAAATCCCTAAGAGGGGTCTTCAACCACCCCTANTCCCTAAGAGGGGTCTCTAACCACCCCTACCACCTTCCCCCCTTCCCCAATCTTATCTCACCACCTGTTTCATGCAGCAGATAGACAGAGGTAGATGGGTCAGGGGGGTTAGCAGCAGGAAAGAAGTTAGTGGAATTATTCAGAATCAGCTACAAAAGGCAGGGTGAAAAGAGCCATGCAGGAGCAGGCACAGCCCAAAGAGGTCAGAAACAGTCTGACCATCTGAATTATCTATATTTGGGTTACAACTCTTAAAACTTTTTTTTTTTCTTTCTCAGTAAAGCTATGAGTGAAGTAGCATCCTCAGTGCTTGCCTTTCTCAGCCTATAGTCTAATTTCTCATTCAGCACCAGTACTAGAAGTAGTGATGGTCCTCAGAGATGCCCAGTGACATCTGGTTTTAGACTCATAGAATCAGTCAGGGTTGGAAGGGACCACAAGGATCAGCCAGTTCCAAGCCCCCTGCCATGCCCAGGGACACCCTACCCTAGATCAGGCTGCCCACAGCCTCTGCCAGCCTGGCCAAAAACACCTCCAGGGATCTGGCCCCAAACACCTCCCTGCAGGGGCAACCCATTCCAGCCTCTCACCACTCTCATGCTCAACAACTTCCTCCTCACCTCCAGCCTCAATCTCCCCACCTCCAGCTTTGCTCCATTCCCCCTACTCCTGTCACTCCCTCATAGCTTAAAAAGTCCCTTCCCAGATTTTTTGTAGCCCACTTCAGATACTGGAAGGGCACAAGAAGGTCTCCTGGGAGCCTCCTCTTCTCCAGCCTGCACAGCCCCAACTCTTTCAGTCTGTGCTCACAGCAGAGGTGCTGCAGCCCTCTGAGCATCCTCGGGGCCCTTTTCTGGACACCTCCAGCGTGTCCACATCCCTCTTGTCCCAGGAGCTCCAGAACTGGATGTAGTATTCCAGGTGGGGTCTCAGCAGAGTGGAATAGAGGGGGAGAATCACCTACCTTGACCTGCTGGAGAGGCAGAGAGAGAGAGGCAAAGCTTCTGGCTCCTATTCTGTTCTGTTCTGTTCTATTCTGTTCTATTCTATTCTATTCTATTCTATTCTATTCTATTCTATTCTATTCTATTCTATTCTATTCTATTCTATTCTATTCTATTCTATTCTATTCTATTCTATATTACCCTATTCCATTCCATTCCATTCCATTCCATTCCATTCCATTCCATTCTATTCCATTCTATTCTATTCTATTCTATTCTATTCTATTCTATTCTATTCTATTCTATTCTATTCTATTTTATTCTATTCTACATAGTGATAACACCACTGCAGCCCTGGGGATCTGGGAAGTCTGATATATGTGGGGGGTGTTATACACTGGATGTGAAAAAGTTTCAATCATGACTACAGCAGCAGCTTTCTGGTGTGCTCTTATTGCTCCGTGCTTGCAAATATTCTATTCTATTCTATTCTATTCTATTCTATTCTATTCTATTCTATTCTATTCTATTCTATTCTATTCTATTCTATTCTATTCTATTCTATTCTACTCTACTCTACTCTACTCTATTCTACTCTATTCTACTCTATTGTATTCTGTTCTACTCTACTTCTATTCCATTCTATTCTATTCCATTCTATTCTAGTGGCAGACTTGGCTGGCAGTGTGAGCTTAGCAGTTGGATTCAATGATCTGGGAGGTCTTTTCCAACCTTAATGATTCCACAATTCTATTTCAGGGATAATCCTGCTGTGGGATAAGCCTGTCCTGTTTGAAATCCCCTTGTGTTTGTAATTTGGGAGCCCACTGCCAGGAAAAAAATAAAACCAAAAAAACAAACAACAGCAGGACAAATCCTACTGTCCATGCAATTTAGTCCTTGCAAGGGAGCATGCAGAGACAGCAGCGTGGAACAGCCTGCTGAGGAAATCCTTCCACAACCATTTTGTATTATTAAAAGGGATAAGCAGGCAGCAGAAGGAGGTGTCTTACTGAGAAGTGCAGTTCCTAACCCCTAGGAAAGCATTGCCAGTGCACTGGGAGGGATGCCCACACCCTGCAACACCCCTCCACAGAGAGGTGGCCAAAGGAGTCCAGATAATAAGAGCAAGAAGTATTTTCACTGCCAGATTTAAATTGCTGCTTCTGGTAACACAACATGAGAAGGACATGGAAATGTTGGAGCCGGTCCAGAGGAGGCCACCAAGATGCTGAGAGGGCTGCAGCAGCTCTGCTGTGAGGACAGGCTGAGAGAGTTGGGGCTCTGCAGGCTGGAGAAGAGAAGGCTGCCAGGATATCTTGGAGTGGCCTTCCAGGACCTGAAGGAGGCTCCAGGAGGGCTGGGGAGGGACTATTGACAAGGTCTTGTAATGAGAGGATGAGGAGGAATGGGTTTAAAGTGTCAGAGGGGAGATTGAAACTGGATGGTAGGAGGAAGTTCTTTCCAGTGAGGGTGGCACAGGTTTGCCCAGGGAGTCTGTGAAGCAGAGAAGCACAGAACGTGGTCAAAGATCCCATTCTGTGATCCACAACCCTCCCTGGAGGTGTTCAAGGCCAGGTTGGATGAGGCCTTGAGCGATCTGTTCTAGTGGGAGGTGTCCCTGCCTATGACACAGAGGGGTTGGAACTGGATGAGCTTTGAGGTCCCTTCCAACCTAAACCATTCTATGATTCTGTAACCTAACATTGGAGAGGGCCATGGAGCTATGAGCTTCTCAGAAAGGAAACAGGGATGGGTTTACACAGCAGCCCAAATCCCCTTGTACTTGCCAAAGGTGTAGAGAAAAAAAAAAAGTGGAAGAGCAAGGCCAGGCATGCATTCAGGTTCTACCATCAGGTAACATCTAGACAGCTACTTTCCCACTTTGTGCCTCTATTTCCCCACCTACAAGACAGTGCTGGTGCTGTTGACCCCTCCAGGCTGTCCAAGCAGTAGGAGCAGCTGCAGCCAAACACTCCACCTGCCTTCTCTGTCTGATATCCTGCAGCCTGCACCCCTCTCAATTCACCTGATCTGAATGTCCAGCTCAGCTGTCTTTGTAATTGCTGCCATCATTAAAAGCAGGGTCTGAAAAGCCTCTCCTCATCTGTCTGCTTGCTGGGACAGTTCTCCTGACTGCTCTGGTGGCACCATTGCCACTTGGAAAAGGCAGTGGGTGATTAATTTAGGATTTTTCAGAGCCAGTCATTAAAAAATTGGAACTCCAATCCAAAGTTCAGCTTTATTGTCCCCACTGCCATGCATTAGTTTAATTGCATTCTGCTTTTTTGGTACAGTGCACTGATTGCTTTGATGCGGAAGCAATTCAGAAGTCAATTTATTGCCACCACTGCTGCATGCTACAGGCCAAGTATCAAGGCCCTGGCAAAACTAACAAGCAAGCCAGCCTGTCACAGTGCCACTCAGTGTCCCTTTGCCTCCCTCTCACCCTTCTGAGTTCTCCAGCTCACTAATGCTGCAGATTCTTCACATCACAGTGCCAGATGCACTGCACCTCGCATGGGTCTCACTCCCAAAGTGCAGCACTGCTCAGAACTGCATTTCATGGAATCATAGAATAGAATCATGGAATGGTTTAGGTTGGAAGAGACCTTAAAGATCATCCAGTTCCAACCCCCCTGTGCCATAGGTAGGGACACCTCCCACTAGAACAGGTCACTCAAGATCTCGTCCAGCCTGGCCTTGAACACCTCCAGGGAGGGAGCAGCTACAACCTCCCTGGGCAACCTGTGCCAGTGTCTCACCACCCTCACTGTAAAGAATTTCCTCCTAACAGCCCATTTAAATCTCCCCTTTTCCAATTTAAACCCTTGTGCCAGGGACTGATGCAGCCCTTAACCTGAAAATCATAGGATCATAGAATGATTTAGGTTGGAAGTGACCTCACAGATCTTCTAGCTCCAACCCCCAACCATAGGCAGGGACACCTCCCACTAGAACAGGTCACTCATGGCCTCGTCCAACCTGGCCTTGAACATCAGCAGGGAGGGAGCAAGCACAGCTGGATGCTCCCCAGAAGTCAGCCTTGCACGTGCAGGTGATCTCTACACGCATGGCAATGCAAGCCAGCCTGTCACAGTGCCACTCGGTGTCCCTTTGCCTCTCTCTCACCCTTCTTCTGAGTTCTCCAGATCACTAATTCTGCAGATTCCTCACATCACAGTGCCAGGTCCACTGCACCTCACATGGGTCTCGCTCCCAAAATGCAGCACTGCTCAGAACTGCATTTCATGGAATCATAGAATAGAATCATGGAATGGTTTAGGTTGGAAGGGACCTCAAAGCTCAGCCAGTTCCAACCCCTCTTATGCCACAGGCAGGGACACCTCCCACTAGAACAGATCGCTCATGGCCTCATCCAACCTGGCCTTGAACACCTCCGGGGAGGGAGCAGCCACAACCTCCCTGGGCAACCTGTGCCAGTGTCTCGCCACCCTCACTGTGAAGAACTTCCTCCTACTATCCCGTTCAAATCTCCCCTCTGCCAGCTTGAACCCATTCCCCCTTGTCCTAAGGGAGGTAGGGAGGGAGGCAATGAATCTAGGAGGCTTTCTTTGCCATTGCACTGTGATTAACAGCGCCTCTAATTACCTCTGCACCCTAGGCACAACTGTGACTCTCTGTGTTAATCACTGCTGGCCGTACCCAGGTAGCTCAGACAGAGGAGCAGCATTTTCCGCAGCGCCATATGGTGCCGGCAGGGAGCCTGAGCCTCTCGGGCAGCCTGACATGGAAGGCAGCAGGATGGGGAAGCTCAACGTCTTTCTGTTTGAAAGAGCACAGGGATGGAATCTGCAGCAACCCAGCTACTCCCCCTCTGCTCTGCCCTGCCCTGCTGAGACCCCATCTCCAGTACTGCCTTCAGTTTTGAGCTCCCCAGTTGAAGAGGGACAGGGATCTGCTGGAGAGGGTCCAGCAGAGGGCTGTGAGGATGCTGAGGGGACTGCAGCACTGCCTGGTGAGGAGAGCCTGAGGGACCTGGGGCTGCTTAGTCTGGAGAAGAGAAGACTGAGAGGGGATTTCATAGAATCATAGAATGGCTTAGGTTGGAAGCTCATCCAGTTCCAACCTCCCTGTGCCATAGACAGGGACACCTCCCACTATGATAGGTTGCTCAAGGCCTCGTCCAACCTGAACGCCTCCAGCATCCCCTAACAGCTGCATCCTCCACCATCACCTTAAACATTTTCTGTATTTTCTCTCTCTCTCTCTTTTCCCCCCTCATCTTATAATGATTCTGCTAGCCCAGGTTTAAAACCCCAAGCACGAGTGCAGTGAACCATTAAAGAGCAGCTCTCACATCTCTTTCTTTCCCCTGTTTCCATCTCTGGGAATGGAGGAGGGTAACTCTGGCTTGGCAGAGCTGGCAGGCTCAGGAAGAGTTTGTTTAAGTGGAAAAGGGGAGAGGTTCCCTAGGTGTTAATGGCACAATCAGCAACAATGCCTTCTGCGTAAATATTTAACATCCTTTGTTCTGGACATGGCTGCCTGTTAGGTGGAGAAGGCTGAGTCCTGACCAGGTGCCACTGATGCATGCTGTGACAGGCCAGGGAGATGCAATGTCAGACAGTGTCCATCAGCAGCATCACTGCTTGCAAATGGTTGAATGTAAAGGGATGAGGGTGCTTAAATTTCCCTAACAGCAGCAGAAACCATTCCCTAAGGCAGGCTTCAGCAGGAAAAGTGCAGGTACTGGGTGGAAAGGCAATGCAGTGAGTGCAGCAGGACCTGTGCTGACAGCATTGACCCACTCAAGTGTAGCACTGCCCCTGCAAGGGGGGGCAGTCTCCTGCAAGACTCTGCTAAAGGCAGTGCATCACCTAACAGCTGCACCCTCCAGCATCACCTAACAGCTTCATCCTCCAGCAGCACCTAACAGCTGCATCCTCCAGCATCACCTAACAGCTGCATCCTCCAGCATCACCTAACAGCTGCATCCTCTAGAAGCACCTAACAGCTTCATCCTCCAGCATCACCTAACAGCTGCATCCTCCAGCAGCACCTAACAACAGCTTCATCCTCCAGCAGCACCTAACAACAGCTGCATCCTCCAGCAGCACCTAACAGCTGCATCCTCCAGCAGCACCTTAAACATCTTTGATTTTCTGCATTTTTTTTTCTCTCTCTCTCCTTTTTTTTTTTTTTCCCCTTATAATGACTCTGTTAGCCCAGGTTTAAAACCCCAAGCACGAGTGCAGTGAACCATTAAAGAGCAGCTCTCGCATCTCTTTTGTTCCTCCTGTTATCCATCTCTGGGAATGGAGGAAGGCGCTGTCAGGTTAACTCTGCCTTTGCAGAGCTCGGAGGCGTCAGGAAGAGTTTATTTACGTGGAAAAAGGGGAGAGGTTCCCTAGGTGTTAATGGCACAATCAGCAACAATGCCTTCGGCATTAATATTTAACATCCTTTGTTCTGGACTCGGCTGCCTGTTAGGTGAAGAAGGCTGAGTCAGGAGATCAGTAGCTCTGGGCACTAAATAAGCATCATTTCTGGGAATTCTCTACGTGGAGAGCAGAAAAGCTTTAATCACAGGCTCACAGGATGTGAGGGGCTGGAAGGGACCCAAGGAGGAGGAATTTCTTCAGCATGAGAGTGGTGAGACCCTGGAACAGGTTGCCCAGGGAGGAGGTTGGGGCCACGTTCATGGAGGGGGTTTTGGCCAGGCTGGCAGAGGCTGTGGGCAGCCTGCTCTAGGGTAGGGTGTCCCTGGGCATGGCAGGGGGGTTGGAATTGGCTGATCTTTGTGGTCCCTTCCAACCCTGACTGATTCTATGATTCTATTCTATGATTCTATGATACAACAAACAACAGCAAAAAAAGGAGCTTTGGGATTTTCAAACAAAAATCACTTCAGCTGTTTGCTGTTCTCTTTGCCTCACATCCAGTATGGCTCTAAGCCATATCAGAAGGAACTTTAATGAGTTTAAGGTGCGCTGGGCTTCATCTGAGTCCTGAGACAGGCTACTTTTCCAGTAATGGAGCTGGAGGGCAAAAGGGATGGGGAAATGTTTTCATGGGATGATACTGGAAATTGGATAAAGAAAGGACTGCTGATGGACCTGGAATGCATCAAGAGCAGCTGTGGGCAGCAGGGCAAGGGAGGGGATTCTGCCCCTTGGCTCTGCTCTCCTCACACCCCACCTGCAGCACTGTCTGCAGCTCTGCAGCCCCCAATACAAGCAGGACATGGAAGTGTTGGAGCCAGTGCAGAGGAGGCCACCAAGATGCTGAGAGGGCTGCAGCAGCTCTGCTGTGAGGACAGGCTGAGAGAGTTGGGGCTTTGCAGCCTGGAGAAGAAGAGAAGGCTTCCAGGAGACCTTATAGTAGCCTTCCAATATCTGAAGGGGGCTACAGGAAGGCTGGGGAGGGACTATTCACAAGGTCTTATAATGACAGGACGAGGGGGAATGGGTTAAAACTGGCAGAGCGGAGATTGAAACTGGATGTTAGGAGGAAGTTCTTAGCAGTGAGGGTGGTGAGACACTGGCACAGGTTGCCCAGGGAGGTTGTGAAGCACAGAAGCACAGAATGTGATGTTTCATCACATTCTGTGCTTCTGTGCTCCACAGCCTCCCTGGAGGTGTTCAGGACCAGGTTAGATGAGGCCTTGAGTGACATATTCTAGTGGGAGGTGTCCCTGCCTATGGCACAGGGGGGTTGGAACTGGCTAAGCTTTGAGCTCCCTTCCAACCTAAATCATTCCGTGATTCTATTTTATGTTTCTACGAAATGCAGTTCTGAGCAGCTGCAGCAGTCCAGGAGGATTTTCCGATAAAAAGAGCAGGTAAGAGGAATTCCCACAACTGACAAACAGCATTGTGAGCATCTGATGTATTCCTAAAGTCCCCAGGAAATTCCTTCCTTTTGTAAGTGGGGTAATATCTACTGCTTTAGCATTTATCTTTTCCAAATACCATTTCCTGCACAGAATCACAGCAACATGCAGGTTGGCAAAGCCTCTCAGGATCACCAAGTCCAACCCAGAGCCCTACTCTAAAAGATTCACTTTAAACCATATCCCCACATCCAAACTACCCTTAAGCACACCCAGGCTGGGTGACTCCACCACCTCCCTGGGCAGCTCATTCCAGTCCTTGACCACTCTCTGCTTGAAAAAAAATTTTTTTTCTAATGCCCAACCTAAAACTCCCCAGTCTCATCTTGAGGCTATTCCCCCTTGTTCTGTCTCCATTTCCCTGTGAGAAGAGCCCAGCAGCAGGATTTTCTATGATTTTATTGTCCACCACCACCGAGGTATCATATAAACTGGCCGCGTCTGCGCTTGGGCAGAGACTAGGTATAAAAATGGACAGAAAAGCGAAATCGTCCCTGGGAAGAAGTAAAGAGGGGATGGAAGAAAGCAGAGGAAACAATATGGGTAGGGAAAAACGCAGGAGCTGGAGCAGCAGCCGGCAGCGTGCCGCAGGTGCCTGCAGTGGCGACCTGCCTACAGCAGGGGGCAGCAGGGGAGCCGCGGAGCGGCCGAGGGAGGCGCTGCTGCTTCTTCCTCCTCTTCCTTTTCTCCTTCTTCCTCTCCTTCTCCTTCTTCCTCTTCCCCTCCTCCTCATCCTCCTTCTTCTTTTCTACTTCTTTCCTCTTATTATTCTCCTTCTCCTTTTCCTTCTCCTTCTTCTCCTCCTCCTTCTCCTTCTCCTCCTCCTTCTCCTTCTTTCTCCTTCTCCTTCTCCTCCTTCCGCTTCTTCTTCTTCCTCTTCCTTTTCTCCTTCTTCCTCTTCCTTTTCTCCTTCTTCCTCTTCCCCTCCTCCTCCTCATCCTCCTTCTTCTTTTCTACTTCTTTCCTCTTATTATTCTCCTTCTCCTTTTCCTTCTCCTTCTTCTCCTCCTCCTTCTCCTTCTCCTCCTCCTTCTCCTTCTTTCTCCTTCTCCTTCTCCTCCTTCCGCTTCTTCTTCTTCCTCTTCCTTTTTTTCTACTTCTTCTTCTTCTTTCTTCTTCTTTCTTCTTCTTCTTCTTCTTCCTCTTCTTCTTCTTCTTCTTCTTCTTCTTCTTCTCCTTCTCCTTCTCCTTCTCCTTCTCCTTCTCCTTCTCCTTCCTGCACCCAGGACACCGCAGAGGCCTCCTTAACTTCCATCCACCAGCCAGAAGGTCACAGGAAAAAAAAAAACAACCCCAAACTAAAAGGCATCCACAAAATCTACAGATCGCTCAGCATAAACCCCACAACAAACCCATGCAGGTCTGCAGGCTGTGGACAGAGTGGCTGTGTGATGGTGGTGAATGGTGCCACGTCCAACTCGCAACCAGTCACTAGTGGTGTGCCCCAGGGGATAGTGCTGGGCCACATCCTGTTCAATATCTCTGTTGATAACCTGGATGAGGGAACTGAGCCCAGCATCAGTAAGTTTGCAGGTGACACCAAGCTAGGAGCAGGTATGGAGCTGTTGGAGGCTCTGCAGGGGGACCTGGACAGGCTGGATGGGTCGGCAGGGGCCAATGGGATGAGATTGAAGAAGGCTAAGTGCAGGGTTCTACACTTTGGCCACAACAAGCCCAGGCAGTGCTACAGGCTGGGGACAGAGTGGCTGAGAGCAGCCAGGCAGAGAGGGACCTGGGGGTGCTGGGAGATAGGAACTGAAGATGAGCCAGCAGTGTGCCCAGGTGGGCAGCAGAGCCAATGGCATCCTGGGCTGGAGCAGGAGCAGTGTGGCCAGCAGGCGCAGGGAGGTTATTCTGCCCCTGTGCTCAGCACTGCTCAGGACACATCTTGAGTGCTGTGTCCAGTTCTGGGCCCTTCAATTCAAGAAGGATGTTGAGGTGCTGGAAGGTGTCCAGAGAAGGGCAGCAAGGCTGGGGAGGGGCCTGAGCACAGCCTCAAGAGGAGAGGCTGAGGGAGCTGGGGGTGTGCAGCCTGCAGAACAGGAGGCTTAGGGCAGAGCTCATTGCTCTCTGCAGCTACCTGAAGGGAGGTTGTAGCCAGGTGGGGTTGGGCTCTTCAACCAGGCACCCAGGGAGAGAAACTCTTCAAATTGTGCCAGGACAGGTTCAGGCTGGATGTTAGGAAGAAGTTCTACACAGCAAGAGTGATTGGCATTGGAATGGGCTGCCCAGGGAGGTGGTGGAGTTGCCATCCCTGGAGGTGTTTAAGAGGAGGCTGGATGAGGCACTCAGTGCCGTGAGTTAGTTAATGAGAAGGGTTAGGTGATAGGTTGGGCTGGATGATGCTGGAAATCATTTCCAACCTGGTTAATTCTGTGATGCTGTGCTTCTGTGAAATGAGACAGCAGCCAGCTGCTGTGCTGGAAGCTTCTAAGTGCATCACTGAGACAGCAGTTAGGCACTGGCAGCTATTTGACTGCAATTTCAGCAGCTCTTGTCCTAGCAGCCAGGTGTCACAGTCCCCTGGGGCTCGCCACTGAGAGGCTGCTTCTTCCCCGAGGTGATCTCTGGGGAGGTGCAGGTGGGACTGGGTTCAGCACAGCCCCCAGTTTGCTCCTGTTTTGAACTCAGTGTTTCTGCCTGGACCAGCCTGCCAGGCACAGGTGGGTACACAAGCGGTCAGCTGCAGTCCCTGGGCCGGTACATGAGCTGCTTTCAAGGAGAAAAGGGAAGGGATTTGCTTTTCTACTTCCAGCCTGCCTCTGGTAGGATATTATTGTTACATAATTTTGCTGTTTCATATAAACAAAGGTTACGAGGAGCCATCTGTGACCAGGAGTGCTGCTCCTGCTACCTCTGTGCCCTTCGGGGAGCTCCTCAGATGCGTTTGCTGCTCTCCAGACCCCCATGGATTTACCGACCCTTGCTCAAACTATGTTCCCCCTCCCCTGGGGATCCAGATGTCTGCCTTGGAATGGGGATTTCGTTAGCAAGGAGCACACAGACTCCATCTCCAACACCTCATGTGTTCCACTTCCATGTGCTCCTTGTGCTGGGGGCTGCAGAGCTGCAGACAGTGCTGCAGGTGAGGTGTGAGGAGAGCAGAGCCAAGGGGCAGAATCCCCTCCCTTGCCCTGCTGCCCACAGCTGCTCTTGCTGCAGCCCAGCACAGGGTTGCTGTCTGGGCTGCACTCACACTGCAGGCTCACGTTTCACATGCACATCTTTATTCTCAAGACCCATTCCTGCCTGGAGTTCTGACTTTGAATCCACTAAATTTCAGATGGCTTTAAAAACCTGCTTGTACCAACCCTCCTGGCCTCTCTCCAGGACCCTGGGGAAACATCCTGCACTGTTCTGTGCTTTGAGGAGAGGCAGGGGCAGGGTGGGAGCAGCACCCAGAGGTCCCAGCTCCCCCTTTAAGCCTCGAGTGCTCTTCCCACCGCCCACCATCGCTGCTGCAGCACCTTCCAACAGCTACTCCTTTAAGGCCATGTTGCTGTTGGATCGAGGTGGTCATGACCAACAGTGCAGAGCAGCTGATAAACCCCAAACGTTGGGGCTATAGGCAGAGACACAATCAACACACCAGAGCCTCGCCTGCATCTGCTCCCCAGCTGCTCATCCCCCTCAGGGCCATCCCAGAGGATATCGGGTGAGGTGGCTAAAGGCTTGTGGGAGTGCTGTGGCAAGCTTCCCCCACCCCACACACACACACATTAAGCAGGCCCTGGCTGGGAGGAAGTGACAAGGACAATGCAGAGACCAGACCCTCCAAATTTTTAGGCTCAGGGTGAATATTTTCCACGCCTGTCAGGCTGTGCAGCAAACGACGAGGGGCCAGAGCCAGCTGTGATTTAACACGGTGGGACCAGTTCAATCTGAAGAGCAGCAGAGTGTATCTCTCCTCCATATGGACAGCTCAACAAAGGTTTTTTTTATTGATTTAAACATTTCTCCTCACTGATGGCAACCATTTATCACCGTGGTCTTTTAAAGCAGCCTCTTTGGGTTTTTTTGGACTTTAAAGCCGGAGATGTGTCAGGGAAGAAGCTGAGCTGGTACCTGAGGTCTTGCCTTAGAGCACAGTGGCTGATCCCAGGCTGACTGCTGAGGCTTGGAGGAGAGCTAAAGTTGGCAACAGACATCAGGAAAACTGCAGAGCAAAGGTCCTGGCTGCCCAGCCCCACAGGCAGCACATCACAAGTTCGCTTCAGCCATTAGAATGGGCTGCCTAGGGAGGTGGTGGAGTCACCATCCCTGGAGGTGTTCAAGAAAAGGACTGAATGGAGCACTTAGTGCCATGGCCAGGTTGATTGGATAGGGCTAGGTGATAGGTTGGACTGGATGAGCTTGGAGGTCTCTTCCAACCTGGCTGATTCTATTCTGCATCTAATTTTGGTGCTCCTATTACAAGAGGGATGTGGAGATGCTGGAGGTGTCCAGAGAAGGGCCAGGAGGATGCTCAGAGGGCTGCAGCACCTCTGCTTTGAGGACAGATTGAAAGAGTTGGGGCTGTGCAGGCTGGAGAAGAGGGGGCTCCCAGG